>JAQIWP010000171.1:0-35512 GCA_034695525.1 Euzetes globulus
AGAGATAACAGTTATATGAGACGGCATTCATAACTGTGATTTATAAGCGGTTTTTGTTTATAAGCGATTGTTTATAAACAACATCTTTATCATTACAGCCCCATAGGGTATGTCGGTGCTTCAAAATTGACCAAATTATATCCGACATTGTCTATAACCGGAGTTTTTATATCCGGTTTATACTGTATAAACTTCGTAATTATAGTGAAAAATAAAATTAATCAAGCCACTTTTCTTTTCATTATTGAACTTTCATTGCACTTTAAAGTATTGAATAAATTCTAATTCATTGAGACTTGTGCTTTTAGGGTTGCCAGACGTCCTTGGTTCCCAGGACAGACCTGGATTTTGGTTCAATTTCGGTAAAGATTATCAACCAGTACTGTTCAGAAATAGATTGGTACTGGAAAACAAACTGATTTTATCTAAGTTGGCCTGGTAATGTTCTGGATTTTTGTCTAAAAATTTATAATTGTCCCGAATTACCATTTCTTTACCTGGCTATGACTATGTGCTTTGCTAGTTTATTTGATAAACATTAGATACGGTAAGAAAATTTAGATATTAATAAAGGTATTAAAATTACATAATCCTTGCGATGAGGACGGGTCCCAATGAGGCTTTCCCACACATTTCATCCAGTGTACATTTCTTTCCCTCAAATTTTAAGTTTAGTTAACGAACAACGTGTAAAATATTGTTGAGAATAATATTAAAATTTGTAGAATACGAGGGTCAGTTCAGGAGAATAACTTCTTATTTATTCTAATATCACATGAACTGACCCTTATCTTAATCTTTGAACGTATGTTATGCCTAATTTTGATTCCATGCACACCTAGTCGGGCACACAGTAGAAATTGCACCGATTGATATTATCAGTTGTGAAGTGACCATGAAAATTTATTTACAATAAAATGATGCCCAATAGTTAACGTTTCATTCAATTCTCTGAGTTTGCGCTCAATTTATTTGAAACTTTGCTCACATTTCATAACAAACTGATTCATTGATTCAATTTTTAAAGTTTATTTAAAATTAACAGTTTCTAAGAAATAATCAAATCTTCAATAAATAGATATTTAATATCTCATTGAATAAAGTTTTGCTTCCAATCTATTCATTAATTTTCAGTCTTTTTTGAAACAAATTAAACGTAGCTTTTATTTAAGATATCATTGTTAGTTAACAAGTTATTAAGAAAACGGGAAATATTCTGGAACAATATGGTTGAGTCGATAGTCTACCATGATAATAAGTTGAAAATCTTAAATCAACTAAAACTCCCACTTATTGTCGAGTTCGAGTCAATTAACAACGTGTCCGACGCCTGGAATGCAATTCATTCGATGAAAGGTAAATCTATTTATCTAACTTTTAGTATACCTAGAATTTCTAGAATCTAGATAAAAATAAACCATATCAAGTACAACATAGTTTGGCCAAAAGAATTTAATTTTAATGTAATTTAGTGACCAAATTTTTGAAAAATTAGTGTAATTTATACTATTTAATCTTGGTATTATCTTCAAAAGAAGTTTTATCTAATGGGTTCTTTTATTGCCATACTACTAATGATAAGAGAAATTGAATATTTGAAAACATCTCAGAATCTCTAATATGTAATTAAATTAAACATTTGACTAGAATTTTGTGAAAAATTATTAAATTAAAAATTTACTTTTATAGTATAATTTAACAAGCAATAATAATTATTATTGTAATATATTTACTTCAAACTAATAGAGGAAGGTGTAATGTAATCCAAAGTTAACGGTGGCATCTAGTCATTTTGTTTAACCGGAACCTACATGTAGCTAACTGCAAAACCTGGATCTTTTAGGTTTTAAAGAGGTTTCTGTTTTTTATAATAGACTATTATTACAATATTATATTTCAAAACATTAAAATTATTGTTTGAGCTAACCATCAATTTTTTTAATGTTGAGTTCGTGGCGCTCCGGCCATCGCTATTCTGGCCGTTCTCAGCGTTGCTGTTGAACTTAATGATGAGCAAAAGATAAGTGAATTGAATGAAGATAAAGGAAAATTGATGACTCGATTGAGAGAACAGTGCAAATACCTGTGCACTTCTCGACCCACTGCTGTCAACATAGATAAAGAATGCAAAGAATTGATTAAATTCGCCGAACAATTGGCTCAGGATTTGGATATTTCTTTCGAATCAATGGTAAAAAAGGTGACAGAATATGCCATTAATTTGTTGGATATAGACATCAAAGTGAACAAATGTATCGGCGATTTTGGGGCTAAATATATCAATGGATTGACAAAAAGTTCAGCTAACAATATTCTGACCCATTGCAATACTGGAAGTTTGGCCACAGGTCAGCACTAAATTCTTCTAATGAAACGACAATTTAAATAGATATTTTTAGCCGGTTATGGAACAGCGCTTGGAGTTATCAGGTCCTTGCATTCGATGGGCGCTCTCTCCCATGCGGTCAGTATTCATAACAAATTATATTCATATTTCAATTGATAACCAAATGGTTAGTATTGCACAGAAACGCGTCCATACAATCAGGGTTCGCGATTAACTGCTTGGGAACTGGTTAGCGACAAAATACCCTCGACATTGATTTGTGACAATATGGTAACCGCTCTCTTCAATCACAAAAGAATAGATGCAGTGGTGGTCGGAGCAGATCGAGTGGTAAACAATAATGGTTTGGTTTACGCAAATCTGAATTTCAGTTCAATCAAATTGAAAGGTAGCGAACGGCGACACCGCCAATAAGATTGGGACCCACCAAATTGCTGTTCTCGCCAAATACTATTCCGTGCCATTCTTTGTGGCCGCACCTAAAAGTACAATAGATATGACTCGTGAAAGTGGTGATCAGATCCCGATTGAGGAGCGACCGGCAGACGAGATGAAGCGCATTGCAGGCATTCAAATCGCACCCCCAGGTCTTTATTTCTTCTCAATCTTAGAATTATTTTGAATAATAGACTCTATTATTACCTCATTTTTCTAATTTACTAAAGAAATGAATTGTTGGAACCCATCTTTCGATGTGACTCCAAACCATTTAATAACGGGAATCATCACAGAATTGGGTGTATTTACTCCGAACCAATTAAAGGAGAAATTCCAAGTTTAATATTCACTACAGTTCTTATCAATTAAATACTTTAATCGAAAATCAGTTAATTTTTGTTAAAAATTAAAACACTTTTCAACAAAACTATACAAAAACTGTTGGAATAAATATTTGGAATTTTGTTGACTTATTGAAAATAAATCATAAAACTTGAGATTTTGTACAAAAATATTTGAACAAATTGGAGAACAGAATAACATGAGAGCAGCCTTCAAGTGGCTGAATATCTCTCCAAAAGGAAGGCGTGACAGGAATCGCAAACCCGCACCGGCTTCTTGTTGGACGGAAGAGGCATTTCATTGTTGGAACAGTTGCTACAAAATATTTCGCCACAACTCCGGCAGTGGTGCTATCGATTCGAGGAAATATATAAAACAATAGAAATGATATCTTTGACAAACCTTTCTTCGGGCGACAGAGAAGGGTTTAGTGCATTGGTGGCACTTAACCGCATCCCTATCGCTCGTCCAAACAGCTTCTTTGAGTCTTCCTGTGTTCTCTTTGAGTCCATCGACTTCTAGTTTAGAGCTATTCCAGAAATAAGATGTGAACAGAGAAAAAGGTAAATAGCATTCTTACTCCTGAAGTTGTTTTCCTATCTCTTCCAAAGAGAGTTCGTATTCATTACATTTTCTGCGAAGAATTTCGTTGTCCTTTTGAATCTGAACCGATTGACTCGCAGTCCGTTTGAGATCTTCTATCTGGTGCTGCATTGAAGTAATTTGTTCCTGTTGTTCATCAATTAACTTTTGAAGAGTAGTTCTCCACTCTTTCTCATTGATGGCGTCTTTTTCTGAAGAAAGCCTTACAATTGACACAAAAGGTTCAAAATAAGTTTAATCAACTAAACAGTACTTTTGGCGTTCGATGTCCGACAACTGTTGGCTCAACTTTTGTTGGTTTTGTTCGTCACTCAAACGTTGCTTTTCAAAGAATGTCACTCTTTTGATACATTTGGAAAAGAATACAAAAATTATCACTTCTTTCCAATAGTTTAAAGCGAATGAAAGAATAGAATTCGACAAAAGATTAAACAAAATTTTTATATTTAATATCGATTTCGATTGAATATATAAAATAAAGATTTAAATAAGAGGCGAAGTGTTGGTCTCGACATACTTGGCCTCGAGTTGACTAATAGTGTTGGCCATAACCGACACATTTTGCTCCAAATGTGAGATGTGATGCGATTTGTTTTTGATTGAAGTTTCGCATTCTTGCAGTTTGTTATACATCTGAAGATTTATTGTTTTTATATCTTCTAATTGTCGGCGAAGAGTAATAACTGTATCTTGTTTTTCCAGGACATCCCTTTCTAATAATTGCATTGCAGTCTCGGCTTCTTTTTTCAAGAATACTTGGCTCTCCAGTTCCTTCTCAGCCTTTTCTCGTAATTTCATCTCTTGTTTCAATTGTTCTTCAAGTCTGACAATTTCTAATTGTTTCAATTCACTGTCTTCTGGAACTGTTTTAATAACTTCATAGTTGTTATCGACATTCCTATAGGTTTCCAACTCTTCTTTCATTAAAGCATTATCTGTTTGAATGGATTCTATTCTGTGCTCTAAGTTTGAAATGGTTGTACTATTTTGTATAAAAAAGGCTTACAATCAATTTGAAATCAATTTGGAATTAAGGTAACAAAACTAACCTCAAATGTCTGTTCAGTTCTTCTATATAATTCTTCTGGTCTAATATCACAGATATGTTGTCTTCAGAGCCGTTACTATTTTAAAAGAGGCGGTCAATAGAAGTAAAAACATTTGTAAATAAATACCAATTTTGGTTGACTTGAATGGTTTGCTTCAACTCTTCGTCAAATGGATTCGATTGTATGTTATCTCTCAAATAAAAGCTGAAATCAATGACATAATTATCAGAATCGAGATCTTCTTCTTTGAGACAGAGATTGCAGTCGAGGATATTAAGACCGACGAGTAGTCCCCCGACAACTATTGCCTCGTCTGACATCATTAGAGCACTTTCTTCGTAATATTCAGTCAAAAGTATTTCTCTATTTTCCAAAAGAAGTCGAAAATAGTCGGGAAGTCGTTTAGTCATAAGAGCCAAACGCATCCAAGCCCTCGCTTTTCCCAAACCAGTCCTTAAGAAGGTTTCAAATTTGCATTTTATGAGTTTTACATTGACATGATTTAAAAACTGAGTAAATACCTAATTGTCGGGATTTGTCTGGAGCTGACAGTGATGTCCGAAGCATCAGATGATAGTCTTTCAACCAATTCTATTACATTCCATAAATCTTTTTTCGTTTCGAAATAACCTTTTTTGGCTGAAATATTGGTAATTATATTGACTTTTATTTGATTGCCATTAATTAAGCTTACATTTGAGTCCGTGTCTTAAAATTTGTTCCAATAATAGGAAAAAATGATTTAAGGAAACACTACTGGAGTCAACCATACGACCCGTTTTGGCAGACTTTTCAATCAATTCTTTGACAATTAGTTTCATTAAATTAACATAATTTGATCGCTCGATAGCCCAACGATTCTTAACTGAAATAAATTTTTATTATTTCAGTTTTGTGTAAAATTAAGACAAAATACTTGGTTTGCGAAAGGATTGGAAAAAAGTTTGCTTTTCACTGAAAACTATCCAATCGTTAACCACACATATTCTTAAGCCAGACATTGTTTAAAATTAACTTGATGCTTGCGCGCAAAATTTAGCTTGTATATAAATAAAAATCAATCGTAATTATGCTTTTAACGGATTGGTAGCAATGAAATAGAAATATAATTGGAAAAAGAGAAAAGTCAGTCAATTGACACAAATTGAATGTCAATTCCTAATCCATTAATTGATTGGATAAACAATTGGATAAAAGTATGTTTTTGATTGTAAGCCTATTATCACTGATTTCATAGAATAGACAAATCATTTATTCGAGTGATTATCACAACCAATAAGTACTTCAACTTCTCGATTAAGTCTATTCAACAACAATTCAATACATTAAACACTCGACTAAAACTTCACATTAAATATATGGAAATAGGCATGGTCAACTTATTTCTTAGCCATTTAGTATATTTGAAAAAGAAAATAGTTTTGAATTACCCTTTAAATTGATGGTCAGATCAGTCGAGTGGAGGCTTTTATCAGTTTTCAAACTATTCGTACTTTTATTAGATTTAATCGATATTTTCCTTCCGATCGCAATATTATTTCTATTATTCAAATCGTTTTCATTATTCAAATCATTTTCTCTGTCCTTGTCTTCAATCAAAACACTTTTTTCGGCCATTGATTCAAATTATGTTTCAATTAACTAATTGTCGTTTAAATTCATAACAATTTTTACATTTGTTTCAATTAAAATGAAATAGAATTTTAAGACAAATTGAATCATTAGTTGCTTTTGTAAATCATTTGTAAAAATATATTTATCTTAAAATAAAATATATTTGATTTAAAAAATAAGAACCGAATTAAACGTCAAACTTAGAAAATATTTACTATTTTCTAATTAATAGACATATATTACAATCTATTCAACTGCTTATGTATTGGACCCCAAACTGTTGAATGTAATCATTAGAACAGTCATATTCGAGACGTTATTTATCATTGACTGCATTCTCTGCTCAGGGAAGGGGTGTTAATTCCACGAATACATTCTTGGTATATATATGATATATATGGTCAATAAATTGACCTAAAACCGCTTTTGGCAGGACCTAGGTAAACTTTGCGCCTCTAATGTAGACCTAAGAGTTTTTATGTAATCACTCTTAAAAGTTTAAACTTCAGACAAACCAGAATAAATCAAAAACTATAAGGGATACAACAATCTAACTTTCATCAATCGACTTTAGCATGTATCACTTACTATGTGGGGGTGCTATTTGTCCTCGTCAATTACTGTTAAAATGTTTAGAAAGCTGACATGGAATCAAAATTATCTAGATAACTTTGATTGAAAACATCTTGCTACCCGATGTCCACAAATGAAATCAAATTTTTAGATTTGAAGCTTTAATAATTAAGGTCTTTTAATCTTGCTTTGGCTAAAATGTAAAGCTGTTGACATTCAATAAGTTTGGAGTAGAATTCAACGCCTTTAATAAAGTATAGACTTGTACAATTGTTTTGTTTGTAAATTCATTCAATTTTAAAACAGACTTTGTGTCGCAAAATAAATTCAAACTCCGCTCCAAACTTATGTCAAAAGCTTTACATATTAGTCGGATCAACATTTTAAAAAACGTTTCTTTCAACACAATTAAATAGTGCCCCAAATAGTCAGAAATCGATGCAATGTTTCTAATTTCTAATTATTAATCACCTTAAATTTCATACTCATTTTCATAGAAAATGCACAAGGATAGATTAATTTATTTGACATCTAACATATTTGGACTGATATAATCATCCTATCGATAGAGTCTATCTTCTGAACTTCATGTGTATACCATTTCCCTCCTTTAATTGTCAACATTCAGTTCTATTACATACTTCGGTCAATAATTTGAAGACAAAGACAGAAGAGAATAATGGCTAATCGTTTATATGTTATTTTGAGAATGTAGCAAGTTCAAATATTTTACTTATCTCTATCTGGAACAGTGAGGCCGTCCCGACCTCTAACGGTTGAATGTAAGTTCAAATGCTATCCAAAAGCTTCGTTGAAATTTTTGTGAGGAAAAGGAAATACTTATTAATAAATTTCAATCTAAAAGATCTCAATTTTAGCGAACATTTAATGACATTTTTGAACGTTTTATTTGAATGACTTTTAATAGAATTGAGTCAATATTCTGTCACACATTGTGACGAAAGACACGGTTTTTGGCCATTATTTGTCAACTTTTCAATTAAATCGATTCAATTGATATTAAAATAATGACATCTGAAGTGAAGAGACCAGAGGTAAAAACAAGATATCCCTTTCCCTTTAATTAATTGAAAAGGCTTTTAGATGAGAAAGGAGTCGATTAGTGAGAGCCAACCCTCGCCATCGGGTGAAGTCGTCCCAAAACATCCGCTTCAAAATCAATGGCAGTTATGGTATTTCAGGCCCGGACCGAAGGGCAGTGTTTGGGAGGACAACCTCTTAGACGTTACTCATTTCGATACCGTCGAGGACTTCTGGGCGTAAGTCATGATTAATGTGATGGTTGGGACGGAACAACCCTTACTTTACCCGTCCTTTGCTTTACAGTCTCTACAATCACATTGAATTGGCCTCAAATCTAAACTCTGGAAGTGATTACTCGATTTTCAAGCACGGGATCCGTCCGATGTGGGAGGACACCCGCAATAAGGCTGGCGGCAGATGGCTCTTCACTTTCAACAAAAAGAACAGCACTGCCCGACAGATCGATGAGACCTGGCTTGAAGTGGTCTGACATCTGATACACATGTCATTAGCTCTTCTAATAGCCATTTGATTACAGTTATTGTGTCTGATTGGAGAGGCTTTTGGCGAAGAGAGTGATCACGTGTGTGGGGCTGTCATCAACATTAGGCCCAAAATGGATAAGATATCTGTTTGGACAAACGACGCTCGCAATTCCCAGGCCATCAATAATATTGGGTACCAATCAATATCTGTCTGACTCTGTCATGTAATGGCTTTCAATATTATTCAAATAGGCATATATTGAAGCAGAGGACTGGATATACACAACTAATTTCATATGAAGCGCACAGCGATACCATCGTTAAGACCGGATCTGTGGCCAAACACATGCATTCTCTATAATAGGCTTTAGTTTAATATCGTTTTAATCTTTTTTACCAAGCTTTAGTTCAGTTGAAACAATATTTATAAACAAAACTAAATTTAAACGAATTTTGAAAACATTTAACAAAATCTTTTTTTTACCGAATTGTCTGACTTTTATGTGTCACTCATTTCTTCTGAATTTCCTTAATATTGAGTCCTATATCCGAATATTGAGGCTTCTTATCACAAATTGACTAACAATCCAATCAAAGCGATCCCATTCTCTTTTGACATTCATTTCCAATGCTTTTCCCTCATTTGAGTCATATCTTTTTGAATGTGTGTCTAAACGGTCTGGAATAGTGCACAGACATAGTGTGTCAACAGTAAGAGACGGATATGAAGACAACTTAAAGTCAGACAATTCAGTAAATTCTTTACTCATTCAGACAAACCATTAAGTCATTAGACTTATAGATATTGCGATTGTTTATCAAAAAATTTCATAAAAACTGATTTTCATTTTGAATTCAATAGAATTTATGTCCAAATTATTAACAAATTAAATATTTGACTAATATTTCGGTAATATTTAGTTATTTTCGAAAAATTGCTAATCTTTGAAATATAATTAAAATTAATAAATATGTTGGTATTGTTTGCATTGAATGGATGTTTAAGTAGTGAATTGGTCACTGGGATGAGCATAGCATTGGCCAACACTAATAAGTATATGTCTGTGTAAGAAACCAACAATAATATTGTTTTATTAAATATATTGTATTCACAAAACAAATTCTTTTATAAATAAATTATTTTCGATTAAAACAGTCAACAAATGATGGCTCAGAAGAGCCCGACTTTCTTCTTGAGTTCCAATTGTTTCCATTTGGGGAAAGTCTGAAATTCTTTGTATGGAATACCAAATGCTTGTTCGAAGTCAGAGTTCGACAAATAGATCTAAAAGTGTTTCAAATTATATTAGTTATCCATACACTTAATGTAAAATAAGTCTGACCTCCTTTTTGGACGGTTCCACGTCTTGTGGCAAAAGAATTGCGTCTTTGATTCTTAATTTTTCGATCGGATATTTACTAACGGATTCAAAATCAATTGAATGGTTATTATTTGTGACTTCTTTTAGATTAATGTTTCCCTCTTTTAAGGCACACATTATTTGGTCATAATTTTGGTTCTTCTGTCAAAAGAAGTCGATATTAAATACATATTTGAAATACTCTTACAGAAAATGAAAACAGAAAATTAGTTTTAAAACTAAATAAGTCACATATTAGATGACAAATGAAATTGAACTTCGAATTAGTGCAAGATCAGACTTCATTTGGAATAAAACACTGAATTTTCAAAAGCTTAAGCGTTTTAATTAGAGATAAATAATGGATTTTAACAATTTTTAAAAGATTTAATCAAATCAGTAATCCTTTGAGAAGTGCTTACATTCCAAAGGTTTTTATTCCAGGACCCGAAAAATCCGATGAAATGAATCGGTTCGAAAAATTGCTTGATTACAACGATAGGCGTATCCACATCTCGACCACTCGGGTCTGTTTCAAGATACTGTTGGGCCGCCTCCTGGGACTGCTTTTGCTCCTCTTTATTGGACGATTGGCCGATCCATATGAAGAGTGCGTCCCACGCGTCTGATGGCCATTGATTTTTAAATAATTCAGATCAATTTTTAATATTAGCATTTGTTTACCTAGAATCATGACGTCGTCTTCAATTAGGTCTGACTGATCAAAATTAGGAATCTCTTCAATAGTGAGCTTTCCCGTAGCATTACTGCACTGGAAAAGTCGGGCCGAATGCGGATCGTCTGCAGTTTGGAGTCGTTTGTCATTAGAATACTCTTCTTTACCTCCGATCACATCCCAAAAGTCATCTTTTTCCTGTCCCTCAGAGACCAAAAGAACTTCTTTGCCTTTTTGTTTGGAGGCAATTGTTTTAGACATTTCTCTTTCATCGCCAAGACTTCCCTGAATCCAAACCAAGCATTAATATTAAAAAAAGAAAAGAGTGGTTCTAAATTTGGTGATACCTTTCCCGCCCAAACATAAACATTATCGGAAGTCAACAAAACGAAGACATCATTAGAGTTAAGAGAAGAAGCCTTGCACTCGACCTGAACTGCTTTTGTATTGTAAGGCGAAGTTCCTCTAACTTGCAAAAGGACCGTATTGTCAGTTGATTCTGGACTCGAGTTGTTAAGGAAAGCGCTGGCAAAGCCTCCCCTATATATAATCATTTCTCCGCCGAATATAGCCATGAAATGCGGCGGTTCTTTGCCCTCAACGACCCTAACCTGAACTGCTTTACCAGAAAACATATTATTGTCGACGTCAACAGTTTTCATGGCAACAGTTCCCCGTTCATCAACTGTTGATTGTGATCCAATCCAATAATAAATGATGACACTTCCGGCGCCATACTTATAAACGACAATAAAGCAGTCACCGCTAAAAAATTTGCCGAAGTCTTCTTTGGGTACTTCTATCAGATCAAAGCTTTTGACCCGAAAGACTTGTTTGTCACCCTTGCCGTCGTCAACCATTTGTGTTTCTGCAGCCATCGCGTGATTCTCGTGAAGAATCGAAGGATCAAACTTTTCGGCATTTATTTTAGCGATTCTTCCGACGTTATAAGTACTTCCAAATCCATTCGATTGATTCGAATCTTTCCAATATTTAAACAAATTTTTGAATTCAATGGGTTCTCCGCCGTCAATAACACGAGTAACCCGAGTATGTTCCGGATAATTCTTTTTCTTAATAAAGCCCTGGGCATTTCTCATTGATTCCGTTCTTTCTTTAGCCGAAGCCTTCTTCCCGACCCAAACCCAAATTCCGGCCAAATTGTTGTCAACAATGAATGAATCCTAAAATGGAGTGAATTAGAGATTTGTAAAACATTTGAATCAATCAAACCATAGGATTGAGATCCTTCTGCTCTAATGGTCCCGATTTGACTTTTGATACTTTAAGAGTTTGGTCTTCATCTGAACACCGATAGAGTATGAGTTCTGATCTCTGCGTCATTTCCATTGCCGTGTCGTTTGTCATTTCTGTATGACTTTTGACATTCTTTTCACTGATTGGCAAATATTTGTCAAACAATTGTCTTTCGTCTTCATTCAATTCAGACTCCTGTCCGTCCTCTACAATCACCACAGACTGGCATTCAGGTGAGTGCTCTGACTTCAATTGTTGTCCAACTTTAATGGCCTGAATTTTTTCCATATTATTTGCGAAACGACCCGTCCATAGGAAGACATACTGACAGGCGTCCAAAATGAAGACATCGCCGTCGTTCAACTCATTCCACGCTATTTCAGACAACTGTTTCAAAATAGTTGAGTGTTTATACAGTTTTACTTTCTATAGTTTACAACCTCTTTGACGACAGGGGATCGCTTTCCCTTCACCTGATAAAGACTGGGCTTCAGAGATAAGTCGATTTTATTGAAACCGCTTTCGACGCCTCCCTTCAAAACTCTATTGAGAATCAGCTTTTATTTAATGAGTTTTCAAATAAGTAATAATAAAAAAGCCTTCAATTAGGAGTTAAAAAAGAAAGTTTTTAATAAAAGTAGATTATTATTGACATTGGAATTGAGTCATTAATGAGTGTGAGTAGTGCTGAGCGCTTACCTCATACCGTTCCTAAAGTATGATAAAAATCTCTTTGATTCGTGACCTAACAGTTGGAAAATTAAATTATTTTATTGTTAATGAATTTATTTGATATTTATTACAAACATAAATATATTTCTAACGAATGATGAAATCATAGCAAACCTTGAGTCTCCCTGTGCTGGACTGGTGTTCCGCCCAGAAACTCATCCAATTCTACCGATTTGTATGCGGCAATGCCTGCCTCGTCCTGCGATGTCTCTGACCCCAACCAAAAATGAATGTGAATGTCGAGCCCTCCTTTTACCTCTCTGGGAGTTAGCATAGAGTCAGCCCTTTCCTTTCCATCGGTTGCCTTTTCAATCGTATTCAATAAACAGTCAAAATATAACTTTATTGAAATGTTGTGATAAGACATACGGAGACAATAATGTATGAATCACCGCTATAGAACTGACCATAACATTCTCGACCAATTGCAACCACCTTTAATTTCTATAAATCAATTGTTATCAATCAAAATAATAATTAAAAATCGCAGAAATACATCAATTTATCAGTACTTCAATCAATATTCAGTTCTCTTTTGATTAGAAAAAAATTTTGCTTGCTGATTAAAGATACTACCTACACTTATTCTAAACGTTCTGATTGTATGATTGTTTTAAACCACCTATCTAAATTAGAATTTAAAAATTTCTATATATTTTAGTTGAAAACGTCATATATTAATTATTCTAGAAGTCAATTATTTTAGAATCAGCAAGTTAGCTTAATGACAGAAAGATAATTGATTATTTTAGTAATTATAATCAATATGGCTCTTTTGAGTGAATTTATTAAATAATCAATTAGATATGACCAGGTCAATAAATTCAAAAAATGAACGTTACCTCAATTCTCCAAATCAAGAAAAATGTTGAGTTTTGAGGTATTACTCTAAACGCCGGATCCACTGATGAAGACATTGTATGACTTTTATTAACAATTGTTAAGCACTTAGAGTTATAAATATAGTTATGGACTAAAAATATTAATTTAAAGCTTAACAGAGAGTGAAATCTGTATTGAAATCTATGGCGACATTATCTCTACTATAATGTAAATTACACTTCAATTTAACTCAAATATAAACACAATTTGTTATATATATATAACACAAACATTGAAATTTAAGGGGAGTATCACTTTCTATCACTATTATATCAGACAAGTTTTAATGCAAAACTATAGTGGATAGCCTTGTTGTCGATTGGCGGACACCTCCGGAAGGATATCTGGCTATATAACGAAGCGATAGAGCTTCAGAGCCGGTTTTCTCCTCTTTTTTCTTCGTAAAAACTAACCCATAGACAGGAAAAGGATGCGATCCTAAAATGTCAATTTATTTTACAATTGGTACATAAACACATTTAGTTAGAACATTTCCCAACTAGCTTTATATATTAAATTGTCACGCTTGCTCAATTTTAGCTTAAAATTTGATTAGGTTTTATATTTTGGTAAGATCAATTATGAATTTATAAAATGCACTGAAATTTGCCAAATGTGAAGCTTCGGAACTCAAAATTTTGTTCATATATTAGAGGTTTGACTAATTGGAGTTTCATTGTTTTCAATTGAGGAACATCTCGACGTTCTATTCATATATTACAGGTTTTCACATATTCCAAGTTTTAGTGTATTTGTTAGCCAAATACATTAGCCGTTAAAATTAGACATGATAAACATGAAGTTAATTATGTTCTTTGGGCATTAAATTAATAGTTGCTAGTTGAGGTTTCTAATTTTTGAATCAAAGCACTTAGTTTTTTTAGAAGTTGAATGCTTTGGTAGTCTTCATTAAGTATAAACTTGAATCAAAGGATTTGAATGTTGTATTTATCACTAATAGAATATAATAATCTGATAATTATTTTAGAGAAACACGAAATATTTGCATCGATTAGATTTTCAATAGTTTACTTGGTTTCAATTTACTCAGATGTCGTACATTTCATTCATTCAAAATACAGTGAATATTCTTAAGTAAACAGTAAAGCGGAAATTGTTATTTATAATTTTAAACTGTATTACCTAGATTACTTTACTGATGAGCTGATTAAAAAATACAATTTTGATGGCCCAGTTAAATTTTAAAAAAACAACTAATTCTATTCAATGTACATTAAAAATTTATTCTTGATAACCTAAAGTCCAAACGGTACCTCGCGGGTTTTTCTAAGAAAGTTGGAGGATTTTTCAGCAGAATTATCACTGCGGGCCATAGATAGCCCATCTATAGGGTGTCGGTTATACAGTATAATAAAAATAAAAAATCATTTATTGGAAAGAACTTCATTTTTCAATATTAATACATATCTTTGCGAAAATTAAGAACAGATTCATTCAAATAAAACATTTAAATCCTTCGAAATGTTTATCGGAATGGCTTTCAAACAACTGACTCATCAGATATTGCTATTGATGACAACGTTATTAAGATATTTACGTATGCGGGCTATACATTAGCACTAGATAGTTAATTAAATAACTATATTTTGAAAGCTGCGGGTTTACATGGGGGCGGGTTATCAGTAGGACTTTATGGCAATATTATTCTTAATAATAGTATTCTATAGAAGTCAGTGTATCGACAGAATATGTCCCTCAGATTTAAATCAGAAATATTTTCGAGTCCTTCAACTAATTAAGCGCTAGATTTTGTTCTCAAATTATGTTTAAACACATTTTCAAAATCATTCATTGAAGAAAAATTGAATATTTTGTGGTTACTAAACATGACTGAAATCATTTAATTGAAAACTAATTGTTCATGGTTGACATAAAGAAGGTCACACTTATCCACTATAAATAGTTTGTCACTCTCTGTTTCTCAATTGTTTTTGCCTTTTGTCTTATGCGATGAAAACGATTTCGAGTTAATCGCGATTTTAAACAAAAGCCTCACTTTTTTAGACTTTTCAAAGAATTCAAAAGTGGAATAACAGGAAATATTTGATAACAGGTCGAAATGAGCCCCTGACAGGAACAGTACTTTTTTAGGTCAGTAGTCTATATATGTTCAAAAAACAGAAAAATAAGTTTAGCATTGCTTTCCATTTCTTCGGTCGAAACACTTATTTCGTGATTCAAATAAAATGAGTTTGAGTTTAGTTTTAGTGGTTTTGGTGGTAATAATGTTCTTGGTAATCGTCGGGGTATTTATGGTACGTTTCTATCTGCGAATGACTTGCGGAATATGCAAAAGTCAAAAAGATTTGACCGGAAAAGTAGTGCTCATAACGGGTGGCAATACAGGAATTGGCAAAGAATTGGTTAGAGATTTGGCCAAAAGAAATGCCAAAGTTATTCTGGCCTGTCGTTCCATTGAAAGGGGCAAAGAAGCCGTCAGTGATATCATTGAGACGACGGGAAATAACAACATTTATGTGAAGAAGTGTGACATCAGTTCATTACAATCGGTGCGAATGTTTTGTGAAGAAATTCTCGATTCAGAAGACAGATTAGATGTTCTGGTCTGTTTTGCCGGTTCTGGCGCTCCCTTTGGTCGACATTTGACAGAAGATAATATTGAATTGCAGTTTGCGACCAACCATTTGGGACACTTTCTTATGGTCAACCTTTTGCTTGATTTGATTAAATCGACGCCTAATTCCCGAATTGTGATCACATCTTCTTCAGGCCATTTGTTGGGAACATTGGACCTGTCGAATATGGTTCGCTTCGATAAATTCATAAATCACCCTTTCCTTACTTATTGTGACACAAAGTTAGCGAATGTTATGTTTATGAAAGAATTAAGTGAAAAACTGAGCGACTCTGGAGTGACAGTGAATGCATTGCACCCTGGTACTATATATACAAATGGCATTCGATACAACAAGATTTGGTACATTAAAATCTTCCTGACATTCCTCTCCTTCTTATATAATAAGACTTTAGAAGAAGGCGCACAAACTCTTATTTATTTGTCTGTTTCTGAAGAAGTCGAAGGAATAAGTGGTCAATATTTTTCTGATTGTAAAGGAGCTAAATATAATCCATTAGCGGATGACAAAGATCTTAGAAACGAATTGTGGAAAATAAGCGCACAATTGTGCGATTCACAGTTCACCAGGACTATTTATTGAACTATTTATTCTAATGTAAAATTTTATTTTTATGCTCGATCAATAAAATTTATTTCAACATAATATTTGTTGAAAACAAATTAAATTTGAAATAAGGATGACATTTGGACAATGCAAATATCTGAATGCAACTCTTATAAACTTGCTCAAATGGATTTTAATTTAATATTAAGGTAACAAAATTAAAATAAGCAATTAATTTAAATTAATGTTTATCAAACTGGGATTCAATTTGACGTTAAAGTAATTTTTTTAAAATTTCAATAATTTTGTCAAGAACAATTTTCCATGAATATTTATACTAAATTCAGTCGAAGCCGAGTGGTGGAAATTATTGATGCTGAACCTTGCTTGATACTTCATTACACAAATTCATATAACTTATAAATAAGTGAAATTCGGTCAAATTTCCCGTTATTTTGAAGATTAAACTTAATTTAAAATTAATCTCCACGAATACCTACCTTTTTTTTATTATTAGCTAATATTGTAAAGATTTTATATGGATTTTGATCAAAGGTATAGCATAGGGGGTATAGTATATGTACCCATGAGGTCGAGATTTTGGCAAAATATGTCCTCTAAGGCTTGAAAAAATTGTAAGGGAAAAACTCAGAGAAACGGACCCCTCAAATACCCATCTAAAAAATGGCTGCCTCGCAAAGCGAAATGCTGCGGACATTTTTCCCTGAATCTCGGCTATTTTATCGGCCATTTTTCGTAATTTGCCAATTAAATTGTATTTAAACTGAATTAAAAACAATTTAAACTAAATTAAGCTTAATTTAATTAAATTAGGCAGGAATAAGGAACAAAATGGCCGCTCCCGGCCGCCATCTTGAAGAAACCCCTCCCCTTTATACCCTGCGGTTCGAAAAAAAATCGGCATTTTACCCTACCCGCAGGTCTTGGACCTTGATGACTCCTTATTTTGATTTAGAAAGTAATGTTAAAGCTAGATGCTGTCACTCTCAATTCGATGCGGTCCAATTCCATCCCTCAATAAGTTATTGATACACTAAAACCTCCAATATGTGAAAACCTTTAATAAAGAGAATGAACGGAAACTCCATTGAAAACTATGAACCTTCAATTAATGAAAATCTCTAATATGTGAATAAACTTTTTAGTTCCAAACTGTTAACATATGGTAGGTTTAAATGTATTGTCTATTCGGTTAGTGTTCCCATTATTTTCTGATTGGCTTATGTGAAAGGAAAGCGAAAAACTTGAAAGAAAGAAAGAATAACCATAAATAATTGCTATAAATTTTAAGACAAATTGAGCTAATAACTTGTAAACTTAGATTTAATACGTCAAAGATTAAATAAAATTGAAAAATATTTTATATTTGAAATATATAGAAATTTATTGTATCAGTTAATGAAATTTTATTTAATTAAAAGTCAATTCGTTCTTAATTTTCATTTCATTAAACCCAACAAACTTATAAACTATTTTATATAATAACATCTTTTTAATATTATAGTTTATTTATATAAAAACTTAAATATATGAATGAAAGGTAACCGCATTTGAAGTTAAAATTGATTTCTCAACATCTTCTCCAAATTTTATAATAATTACAAAAGATATGTCAAAATATTAGTTATAATGTCAAACATATTGAAACTAACATTATTCACAAAATTAATGGCAATTATCATAAGACATTACAAAGATACAAATGAAATCATTACCAATAAAAGATGCGCTTGCATGAAATTTTGCAAGTAAAAATGTTTTCAAGTCAAGCTATATTTCCATAACGATTTGGTACATTCCAAATAAATATATAAATCGATCATCAGTTCAATTTCATCGTTGTGTTCATTAAAATTTTCATTTTCCAACATTTGTTGATTCGTTTGAAATAAATTCTCAAAAATTAAGAAAAAGTCCATTCATTCGATCGTAAATCCGTCGCTATTTTCACAATTGAATGCAAAACTCTTTTTCAGAGACATTAGTTGTGGTGAAAGCGACAAATTGGAGCGAAATCCATAACAAGAAAAGTTCATTATTTGAGAAATCCATTCGAGAGTTAATGAAAAGGATTGAATTCTGTTTCCTGACTGACCCGAACTTAGTTAAACTTTTAGTCTGATTTCAATTGATCAAAGGGTCAGTGCCAGAATCCAGTGCTTTGCTTATATCTACTTTTATATATCTTTCGTAAAAATTTAATTTGTAAAATAAACCTTGATATCATTTGGGATACTATATGCCCAAAAATCAAAATGGTGATAAAAATCTCAAAATTGTTAGCACATAAGGAAACTAAATTTTCAACATAATTTAAATCATCGTGTTGAATTTATATCTTGTGATATTTTAGTGTTTAAAACTACAGAACATTCCCATATTTTCACATTGTATAATTACACAAGTTGTCACCATCGGTTTAAGACCCGTCTTGGGACCTAAGTTAAAGGATAAGGCTAATTTCATATTTCTTTATTTTTACAATTACACTGATTTCGTGAATACAACAATACATCAATTTGTATTTTCATAAATTGCTTGATGCCTCAAATTTATGCTCAAAATTCATCGTAAAATATGTAATAAATTTATATTTTATTAGTCATATACTTATAAAATAATTTGTGAAATTAATTTGTTTCTATCATTTTAGTGTTAAGATGCATCTGAAGTCTAATTTTATGAACTCGCTAAAAAGTTATAAGCTTATATAAAGCATTATTTTGATTTAATTTTATAAAATTCCATTGTCTATTTTCACATTCTATAATTTAACATTTCTATAGCTCAAAATCCGGTCCCAAATGTGTGAAATTAGAGGAATTTTTCTGTAAAACTATTTTCAAGCTAAGTTTTTATTGGTGCATTTAAAGCAAATCTATTCTTTTATAAAATAGTTTCAACTTGATAAATTTCTGGGTAAAACTAGGTAGATTGAAATATTTCCAATTAATTATATAGTTCAATTATTCATAAACAAGGCTAGCATTTCTAATAAAAAATAAAATTAAACAATAACATTATTAAATTGAAACCTTTAATTTGCTTAAATTCTAAAACCAGAACAACAGTTAGCGATGTCTAAACCACATTTATCTGTATAAGTGTAATTATTTTTTCTAGTTTCAAGTCCAATAGGTTAATAATTTAAAACTGAATACAAAATGCAAACATATTCTATTTTGTTTTAACTGATCCTTATTTGTTTAATCAAATAAAGTCAGAAATAAAATTAGATGAAAAAACATGATCAAGATTTTAAGGAGAAATCAAGACTATTTAATTTTTAAACTTTAAAAAAGGGGAAATTCTATTTTCAAGAAAAATGTTTTAGAAGCACTTTTAAATTTTGTTTTATCAATAATCAATTGGAAAGAGTAGTTCCACTGTCAGTCAATAATTTTATTTTGCAAAAAGAAGCGAAAGTTGGCCTCAAAATACAGTCGACGCGGAAATAGTTTTAAACAAATTGCTGAGAAACGAGTTGTTATTAACAGAGGACTGGATTTTCAACTTTCACTTTATTTTTTTCTAAACTTGAAAATGAGGTCATTTTTACTCTTCCTATAATTAATTAAAAGTGAGACAAAATGTTTTAAACATTTTAATGTATCCTACTTCTGAAATGAACTAGCTTTAAAAAAGTGAAGTGACTATCGTGATTCATGTGATCTACCGAAATTATAACTTAATTTGTTGATTTGAGAATTTATTTCTTTTCAATGTTTTTATTATAATTGATATGACCTAGCTAATAGCCTCGCCCATATTGTATTAGTAAAAACGTGTTGAGATTTCATAAACTCAGTCCATTTATTAATTAAGAGTATTTCTAAGCTTTCAAAATATCAAATGATTTTCTTGAGATCATTAATACATGTTTTCAATTTTGAGATTTGCATAAAATCGTTCGTCAATTCATTCTCTGCTCAAAATTAATGATTTCAAAAAATTATCCACAAATATGTGATTCGAATATAAGAAATATTAGTTTTTTTTAAATAAACATAATTAAGTACGAGTTGAGTACAAGACTGACAAAATTATATACTACATACTTGATAAATGTAGTGAATCGTGTAGGATCGGGTAACTCGTGTAGGAGCAACTAAAAATAAATATTGTGTCCGATTGAGTTCAATACAATAATGTAAAATTTGATTAAAAATTTTCAATGAATTGACTTTTCGATATCCAATTCGATTGATTAGTAATAAAAAAAAAATCTTTTAATAAAAAAAGTCAATGAAATAATAAAAAGTCCCAAATTTCAGTCAAAATAGTCTTTTCAATGAGTTTTTTCAAATTGAAAGCAAACAAATTTCAGACAGAAAAATTGAAGACTAAGTTAATCAATTGATTATTAGCCTGATCATTATTTTTATTATTCAATCAACTGAAAGAAAAACAAAATAAAAATTTCTATCAGTGAGTAATATATTTATAAAATTGTCAAATAAAATAAGTAATGAAAACGAAATAAATGGATACTTTATTCAACTAAAAGAGTCATTGAATACGATATGAATCGCTGTGAATCTCCGGAGAAATTATCAGAAATATTATCGAATTTTTTTCCTGATTATGACAAAAGCGATTACAGTATAACAGATTTACTCATTATATTCCGGTTTTATGACAAACAGAATCTTTTTAGCTCTGATTTTGAGACAATTTTTGTTGAAAAGAGAAGATGCGGAGGACTGACTATTCCATGAGCTATATATTCAATTGAAAGGGCGGTCATATTATACCTGACACTGACGTCATTAATTCGGTTATTTTCTATATTAAAGACGAGCGAACATCAGATGAAGACATAACTTCTTAGAGCAGATACTCGAGTCTCTCATTTTATAGAAACTCGGTTGCAATGGACAAAATTTTTGTCATATTCATAGTCTTTGATTTTTTAGCTCTGATTACTACGAGTCCATTGCAATTAAAACCTTCGCCAAAAGAAGAACAAATTGAAAGTTTTCTTAAAATGAGCTTGCCTCTCATCAAACAAAACATTATTAATTCACAAGAATTTGATTCTCTCTACAAAATGTTGGCCAATAATGAAGAAATTCCAGAACGGAATGAACATAACAAGGCAACTAAATGTAAGACAATTTTTACTTTTAAATACAATTCATTAAATTGATTCCAAAATCATTTTTTCATTTGACTGAAGTAGCGATCGATGCCTTTGAGAGCGTCAAAAGAAAACATGGCGATGATTATGGACATCTTAGGTTCGGTAGAAATGATGGCCAATCACAAGATTTCAAATGGAACTCAAGAGTAAAATATAACGATCCTGATTATGGACACATGAGATTCGGCTGATCGACAACTTATAGTATTTTGTTTGAAATAATTTAATGAACGATAAGCTGTAAACTATGTTTATATCAATTTATTGATTAGTCGAATAAAAGTTTCCAGGCTTTTGACTAACACTTATCTATTGTAAAATCAGTTGAATTGCGAGACTTTAATGATTATAACAATTATAAGGGTTGTGATCGCGCGAGTGGTAGACTCTGACAGTCCCACAATTGGATGCACGCCATTCACTCAACCAATACTCGAATCAGTTGTCCATTCAAATAGAGTTCCGTTGACTAAAACTTCGTTAAAATTAGAATTGGTTTACAAGAAAATGGATTTATATGACATGAAAATCAATGTAATCCGAATCCATTTCATAATCTTCATTAGTTTATTGATGTCTGAAATGTCTGTCAAATCTGACGGAGAGGTAACCATAGAATGGGTTTGAATTGAGAAACTGATAGATTGATTGAACCGACAGTTGTGTGAAAACCCAATCGTCTATTCAATGGACAGATTCAACAACAATACGGTTCGTCTGTTCCGTGAAAACAATTTTTGGGATTTGACGGGTTTTCCTGATGGAGTCAAAGTCGGTGCCAAAGATTCAATGATAGGCCACCAGTTCTTCAATCCGGTGAATAAAAGTGCCAGAATTGTGACAGTGCTGGAGGGCTCTCCTGCTATCAAAGACCGGACGTTTAAGTTTGATGGTCTTTACTGGTGGTCCTGGTACAACCATCCAAAGTATGGACTCCGATATGTGGCCACTTCTGCCGGACTCTATTGGGACCAAATTCCGAAAGATCACGGCTTCGATGCTGTCTTTCACAACGGAGACAAAACCGATCCGATGCTCATCGGACTGGAATCAGATCCTCGATATAGTGACAAATACATGAAAGTCAGACAACTCTTCAAACATTTAATAATTAATTAATTATTTGTCTTCAGATTCACTACTTTAGTACTCAAAACGAGACTTTCGTTGCGAAGACCAGTAAATACTTCGATGAAAAGGATTTTCCCAAAAACTTGACGGACGTCTTCTCCTGGCGTCCAACCAATGGTCTCAAATATATGGTTTACATCGTCAGAGCCGACAACTACTGTATTCTGACTGACAAACAAAAGGTTTTAAGCCTTCAAATGTCAAACACAATTAGTAACCCATTCTTAATATCAGTGCACAGAATGGAAATCCTTCAGACAACTGATTGGCTGTTCGAACCCCACTTCACCCCCACAACAAACTAAACCCAGTAATCAGACATCAGACGGAAGGCAAAAGCCTAGTGGTGTAACTGTTCCGGTAACTAATAGTGTAACTGTTGGTTCAACTCTTAGTACAATTGGTGGTCAAGGGGTGAGTGGGGGCGGCAGTGGTGGCAAAGATGGTTCTTTAGAAGGAGTCAAATCAATTGAAGATAAGCCCACTTCAACCACAACACCTACTTCGAAGACTACTGTCGGTGGAGAGAAGCCGACAATTGAAGCGGCACATGAAGACACCACCAACTATACCACTCCTAATAGCAGTTCTCAAAGCATTGCCTTTTCTTTGCCTTCGATTATTGTGTCGTTTGTTTGCTTTCCTTTGATTTTGAAATTCTTTGTTTAAATGATTCGAAATTATAGTTCGTTTGAATTTATTTTGTTTTGTTTTCAATTCGTTTAACTTTTAATAAAATCGATTATAAAATAATTTTGAATTCAATTTATATAAAGTTTATTGGCTTTTATTGATTGAATGACAGTCAGAGCCTCACAGAAGTTGAGGTACGCGTCACTGTTAGAAGTGAGAGGTTGGTTATCCCTGAGTGCCAACCGGTGCTCAGCATAGGTTTGATGTAAAGAATAGGAGTCGAATGTTTTGTGGCATTCATTGCATTCGAACTTTGATATAGTGTTGGGTTTGAGTATAACTCGGATTTGGATTTCTGTTGAATATAAATACTATTTTTAAACCGATTCTGAATTGAATTTGTTTTCATCAAAACTAACACAAAATGAATGTTTTGAACAAATTTGAGATAAAACTGAAGGAAAACATTGAGACCTTTAAAAGTCTAAAAGTATTTTGAAATTTAGTTTGAATTTTGGTTAAAATTGATATCATTTCAGAAACAAACCAATGAATCGGAGGTTCGCTTCAAACGAGAGGTCGGCGAAAGACAAAGAGTCCATCAGTTATACGAAATACAAGTCCAGAATTGTCGACAATTAACGGATTCGTTGTCTAAATTGGAAACCGATTCGAAGATAACGTTTGAAAAGCAATCGATTGAATTCAAGGAACAGAAGAATTTGAATTTAAGTCAAATCCAAAGAATGTCTGAACAGATAAGTCAATTAAAACAGGAATTAAATGGTATCCAAAACAAGTGCTGGCTTTTGGAGCAAAGCCTTCTTCAGAAGGAAATTGAAGCTCAGAAACAAAACAATGAAAAAAGCATTGCTTCAGAAATGGCTCAAATCCAGAAAAAGAGTCAGTCTTTAAGTGAAGAACTCAACTGTTTGTCTCAAAATCAAATGCAACTCAAAGACATCGGTTTCTTATAATCTTTGATATTTTTTTCGTTTATGTATTGATAAAAATAATTGATTTGCAGTCGAGTCGTCCGATCGGTTTAATGCGGAACTCAAGAAACAACTGAATGAACGCAACCAACAACTGAGTGCTGCCAACAAAGACAACTCAGTCCTGAAAAGCCTTGTGTCTGAATTTAGGGAAAAGAGTGGGACAGCAGAAGAGGCCCTGAATCACAATGAATTGAAATCATTGCGTTTGACTCAACAAAACGATTTGGTATTCAATTGAGTTTCAAATGTTTTCAAATCATTCATTTCTTTCATATTTAAATTCTAAGCAAAAACAAGAAATCAATGAATTGAGAGTTCTTTTGGAAGAATCGATTCGTGAAAAAGAATTTCTCACAAAACAACTCAAGAAGACTGATATTCATTGCAGTCAATTGACTGAATGTGGTCAGAATTTTGATGAATCCACTCTAACAACTCTGTTGGAAAGAAACCAATTACCTGAATAGCCTTTCCTTATTTGAAACATTTCTATTAACTATTTCATTCATTATTTTAGTCTACTTTTTCTAAAAGTCATTAAAAGCTTATTTTGTCCATTCATTCAACAATTAAAGGAATAAACATTTTAAACAATAGTTAAAAGTTAGAAAATAATTACTAATAGCTGTTGAGGTAGATTATAAAAGGACAGGACAGGAGAGGGTATAACAAGTATTTAAAGGGAAAGGATGAAAAATTGAAACCAATTGGCCCAGTACCATTTTTCTGAGAACTCAAAACTTGGTCATTTGGAAAGAAAAGTAAGGTACAGGTAAGAAAATATCCAACTTTAACTTAATTTTGTTTCTACAGTCTGAAAATAATTTGAAGAAGCAAATTTTGAATTGCAACTTTAATGCTTGCAAGACTCAATTTAACTGTAATGTTAATAATTCATTTAATTTATTACAGTTTTTGATAAATACTTTTTAGTTTATTAGTAAATCAATTGATTTATTTAAATGAAGCAAAAATGAAATTTATTCAAATATTGAAAATTTGTTTCTAAAGTTTTATTTAGAAAAAAGTGTTAATTATTTTAATAATTATTAATTTATAATATCTTCTAAAATATTAAAATCATTTTCCAACAACTATTCGGTCAAACTTGGAATTCACTTGGAATTGGGGAAACATAAACACCCAAACTTCATGAACTTTTATCATAGGCTTTAACACCAAGCAATCGGATTAGCTGAAAATTCAACTTCAATTACAATAAAAGGTAACTGGCTAACATTTTTAGGCGAATGAGGACCAATGACCAGAATATGGTCAGCTTTAAAACAAGAAAGAAGAAGCAAAAATGAAATATGCATCTTCAACTTGGATAAAATTCAATAATAAATCTTGATATTTGTACTTTTCAATGAACCACTCTTTTCAATGATCAACTAATAATAATGATGAGCAAGGGGATATTTTCCGAATTATCCAACTTAAACCAAGATTTGGTCATTTATTTCCTTAGGTTTGAGAAAAAATTGTACCATAAAAAACAGAAAATTGTCATTTTTCAGTAATGGCAGTCAAAAAGTCTGCCATTTTGTCTCATATTTTAGTAAATTTAGCATTATGATTTGAGTAATAATTTAAATGTGGGTTAATTAAGTTAATTAACGCTTTAAATTGCCGGAAATAACCGCATTTAACAACAAAATGGCAGGAAATAAGCGCTTCCCGTCCAACTTTTTTTGAAATATCCCCTCTATATCCCCTCTAAATTTTGTTCTGAAAAAGAGTCATTATTCTCTCGCTATATCTCCTCTAGGGTCACGGACCTTGCACATCTCTGTTGAAGTTGAAAATGCATCTTTCAATTTTTCTTCTTTCACGTTGTAAACATGGCCATATTTTGGACGTAGATGCCCATTTACCAAGTAAACCGAAAAACTTGTATGCTAGTTGATGGTAAGAATAATCCAGTTAATTTTGGTACCTGGGATTGCCGAACTTTCCAATTTAGCTCAAACACAAACGCCTATAAACGACAAATTGAATGATTTCAAAGTTTCTCGAATAGTGAAAGGTTTACAAACATGACTTACCCCGACTAATTTTCTATTCATTTAAGAACATTTTCTTTTAGTTTATATAAACGAAAACAATTTATTGAGAAAAATCATTTTATGAAACCTTTTCGGTTAATTTGTCAAATAATAGATGTGATACAAATAATATGAGTGATAGGCTTTTTTGCTTATTTCGCCTTGGTTCTCCATACATTTTGTAGTTATTCGAATTCAGTTCACATTATACCCGGTTAAATGGACAGATTGCTAGTGTAAATTTAGATATTTAAAATTTAGTCAACAAACTTCATTAAGAACATTGAAAACTGGGTATAAAAACTGTTTTCTACTGGAATGAGTTTGTATAAAGGGCTTTGACTGTATAATATAGATTGTTTATACCATTTGACTGTGATGGCCAACAAGTTGCTTTATCCCATTAAATTTTAAAAATTTTATACAAAAAAACGTTATCCAATTGTCCGTTATCTTACGTAGATTGGGTGTAACTGGGTAAAAATGGGCTAAAACTGTTATTTCGAACAATTTAACCAAAAAAGGCATCATTTGAAGCTGTTTTAAAGAAATCAAAAGTAGGGGGAAAGGCAGCTGCGTATGCTCCACCTTTACCCACTAGACTCCATAAAATCGAAAAGCTTGGTCATCATTGCGGTATAGAATTATTAGATTATGGGCCGTCAGAGTGATCTTTTCATATGTGCATGGATATGGGCCTGAAAAATTCGAAAAAATTCCCCTCTATTTCAAAACTATTGAAGACAATGGCTTTTCATCTCATAAACAATAAAGTTATTGAATATGAAGTCTTTTTTGTTATTTCTGTATTGTCTTAATATATTCAATGAGTTATAGTGGGAGTAATTATTATAGAATTCATTATTGCACTAAAAATTATAATTTATAAAATATAAAATATCCTTGCTTAGGCTCACTATTTAAAAATTTATTTGAAATCGTCTAATTGTTTGGGCAATAAAATTGAGACATTATATCTTATTATCAATTTTTTTAAATAAGTTCCAGATTCTTAAAATTCTACGCAATTCTTTAAAAACGTCTACTATTTTCAATTCAATTCATTTATTTGTTGAAAAACCGAATTTAATGATAATTATTATTAGAGATTTAGTGCCAAATAATCCCTAAAAATCAAATATTTAATAATTTCAAGAATCAATTCCTGTTTGAAAATGACTGCATTGCTATTAAACTATAAAATATAATTGCATTGAATCTAAAAATGCTTATTTGAATCACTTGAGCAGAATTTGAATCGTGAATAAATTAATGTTACAAAAGGAATGTAAACAATTATTAATCGAGTTTTAAATTCGATTTTCAAATATCAAAAGGGATTTCCCTTTCAGTTATTTGATTTATAGTTCAGTTGAGAGCTTTGATCCTTTGGTTTGATTGTGTGGCACATTATTATTGTTCTCAATATTAATTGTGCACTGGTTTTGACTATCAGTCGATTGCTGTGTTGGGTTCTGTATGTTTGGTGGACGAGGAGAAGGCAAAGGACTGATGACATTCTCAGTCGACGTCGTATTCCAACTATTCCGCGACGGCTTAAATGGTGAGACATCTCGAGAAGACGTCAGACTCTGAATTGTCAACGAGTTCTTCAGAACACTATCGTCTGAAATGCTTTCATTGTCGATATCTATTCGCGAACAATGACTTATTCCGGTTAAAAAACGTATTCTCTCTTCATGTGAAGAACTTTAAGTTAAAAATATTAAAAATCAATCAAACAGTGATTTATATTGAAATAAAACCTCGAAGAGTATCCAGAATTGGGCGGAGGAGAGCCAGAATCAGTGTTGGCCCACTTGCATAAGAGGTCATCCAAAAGGAATCTTTCTGTTTGTGTTCCAGAATTGGTTTGATTTAAATGTTTGGTTACATTTATGTTGGATGGGATGAGTGACAGTCGCGTATCCTTGAGCTGAACTAATGAGGAATGGTTTAAACGGTTTGTATTATTATTCGAGTCATTAACTCGGGGCGTTGTTTTGTTTGGAATTGAATCGCATGACAGCACAGAATAATTCTGCGAGGCGTTTTGAAGCCCTTCTCCTTTTAAATTATACATTTTTTGCATCAAAAACATCATTGTCTTCATATCTGCACTCAGTTTATCGATGTCTTCAGTCAAGACAGACATCTTTGAGTCGAGCTCTGCAACACTGGTTTGAGTCATTTTCAAATGATCCTTCACATCCAAACTATCTCCTGATGACATCGAAGATGACATTCGAATATTTTTCATAAAATTGATCCTGGGAGTCATATGTGTTCTTCGATTGTTAAGCATCGGAGCGTTTTCACTGATTGACTTCGATTCCCACAATACATGGCTATTAAAGGCAGTATTAGACGAAGCGGGTGGTGATTGAGGAGGAGATCCCGAGTCATCGCTATCGTCTCGATTTTCGTCGTCATCGTCTTCATCTTCATTGTTCTCGTCGTCCTCTGAAATAGAGGGGAGAGTCAGAGAATGGGCCGCATGTATGCCGTTCTCTATTTCACTTTCATAGCCTTCTCTCAAATTGAAAGTCAAGTCATGAATAATTTCAGTGCAAAAGGTTTCGGCGAATTCGGCGTAAAGTTTAAGCACTTCGAGTAGTCCCGGCACATGAATGCTCTTCAGATCACAATATGTCAGGGCTTTGACATCACTGCTCGACTTTATTACTGAGTCTATTATAAGATTCGATGGAATATCACAGCCAACCAGATCTCCTTTGCCAAGAATTGCCACCACCATACTGTTCTGCAAGACTTCCATCGACCCGTTGCAGACTAGGTATATGTTTGTCAGAGCGTCGCCCTTATGTAGGAGATATTCTTCGGGCGCACAGAAATTACTTTTAATGTGTAGAGACAATAATTTGAGGAATCCCTGGGGAGCCGTCTCGAAGATAGGAAGTGACAGTATTTCTCTGTGAAGATGTAACGACACATCACATCTCAACTCATCCGGGAATTCACGTAAAATCTATAAAACAATATCTTTTTATTATTTTGTTTTCAGCTCTTATTATATAATCTATTTATTATATAAATAATAGATATCAACAGAAGAGTGAGTAAAATACAGTTATGACTAAATCGGTTAATGCCTAAGGGCTGCTTTCATAAAAGAAAGATTCTAGTTAAAAGGTAATTATAGACAGAAAACGACCATGTTTAATTTTATTTTAAGTGTAATTCGAATGAATTGAAGCTTGATTATCTTAAATTGAATAGACTCTGAAACAAGTTTTGATAGTTAAAGTTCTTGAAATGAACAAATGGCAGCGAGTCCCTGCGCACATATTGTAGGAAATTATTTCACCTTGCTGCCACAGCTTATGTGTAATAAATAATAATTAATAATTTAAGGGAAATAATACCTTTTCTTGAAAGTTTTTTTTAACATTGCTAAAACATATATTTTGCTATATTACCCTGAAAATTAGGATAAGCATGTGTTAAGTGAGATTGATGATTCTACATTTCTATTGTATACCCGCACAGGTCAAACTAACGATAAAACATTTTCAAAAGGATGAAAATTTGTAAGGGTTAAATCGGAATAAAATAAGTTGAAATTCTTATTAACGTATTCCCCGAAAGTAAAGACATGTCGGTATAGGTGAATAGAACCATTTCTCAAAATATACATTGTACCGACATGCCGGTATAAAGTGAGGTGGAAAATTTTGCCATTAGAACTCAATGGGCTGTCCATATTGACTTCAAACAAATAAAATCAGGTGGCCAGTTAAAATATTTTCAGGGGCGTTATTATTGGACTTATGTTATCTAAGGTGCTGGTTGGGGTATGGGAGGGTAAAAGGGCGGATGAAAATATCGCCGAAAACGATCATTTTCTTCTAAAATAGGCTTATTTCCGGTGTTTTAAGCCTAAATTAGTCTAGTATGCTTTAATTAAGATTATTCTGCAAGTTTAAAGGCTAAATTCTTTAAAATAAAGAACAAAATGGCTGTCTTTTGCCATTTTATTGTAAAAATGTCTGATTTTTGGCCGACATTGCCCAAAAAGCCTAAAATTACCCTAAAATTTCCAGCTCGCTTCGCTCGTCGAAGTTTCAAAAGGGGGGCCGGTAAGGACTATTTCCAGTTTATTGGGGAAGCAAAATACAGCCCATTATTGGCCACCTCTGGATTAAATTCTATTCAGCTTTAAAGACAAATAGCATTACGTCATTTGATGGGAAGCAATCAAAATTTTATAAAAATTTGAAGAAACTAACCTAATTTTATTAACAACAAGAAACACTTAAATTTGAGATAAGTAAAATTTTTTATTCAATTTGACCGTCATGTCGATGTCCCGAGATTTACACAAATATCCTCACTTTCGTTGTAATACGGTATATGATTTTGTTTTTTGACAGATGTTTGCATACGATTTAAGATTCTTTCGAAATGATGTTTCAATTGCTTAAACTACAATATTTCTCTATTTACTGTTTGAAGTCTTTATAAATTTGATAAACTACTTAGCTAGACTGAATTTTTATACAGGCTTAAAGGTTTAACTCCCCATACTTGACCATCACTGAATATGTAGCGTATATAGACTATAGCTGGGGGGTCTGGTTCAATTCCTAAGAAATTTTATACTTGTAGAAGGTATATGTAGAAGCTGTAGTAGATAAGTCAGTCAATAAGTTTACATGCTAGACTGTATATCTAGGTATAAATTCCTCTAACCATATTATAGACACTGTAATATGGTTGGGAGAATTTATACCTTTAAATGCAGACAATGAAAACTGCGCTAAAAACGGAATAAAATTTTTATTTAAGTAAATTCTTTGAAATATAAATTTGTATATAAAGTGTGAATAAATTACTCTCAGAACGACCGAAAATTTTCGCTTTGAATGCAGTTTTGGTTCGTTTGACTATAAAAACAACAGTTTTGTTCGATAATCAAATCCAAAGCAATTTTAGTCAAATATATATTTTGAGTAAAATATTCTGTTGGAAACCCAGGGGCTGTTTTTGTAATACAGAGCGGATATTGAAAGTGAGCCAACCATTGGAAAGAGTGAAGAACATACCTCATTGTGATCGATGCCATTATTGAGAGACCAAGTCGTTTGAAAGTAGTCTGTCATTCGTTGTCTCAATTGTTTTGGAATTTGATGTAATTTAAAAAAATCTTTCAGATCCCGAAGTTTTGTCTGATATTGGGAACGGCGGGCATACATTCGCTGGATTATTGCCGTCACATTACCTAAAAACACATTTAAATATTTTGTGACAGATGATTTCTAATTTGATCGTGATTTGAATACAGACCGAAAACAACTGCGTGCATCAGAGCCCCGATCAGCATAATCAGGATAGAAAATACTTTCTCAATTTCGGTATTGGCCGACACATTACCGAAACCAACACTTGTAAGACTACTTGTGGTGAAATATAGGGCAGTTATGTATGAAGAAAATTCAGTCAGATTTTGAATTGAAGCGTCGTATCCCAGTTTTGCGCTCAACTGATGTAACCATCCTTTCGTTTAAACATTAAATTAGTTTTTCTGCTTATTTTAGTCAAACATTCAATATATTAATCAACTATTTCAACATATTTTAATTTTTACTGAAAACTGATAAATTCAGTTGGAAAGATATTTGATCAAGCAATTTCTCTTTTTATAATAGCTATTTTAAATTTTTAGAAAGTAATAGTGAGCTCTCAATTCTGATTTGTTTTTCGTTTATCACATGTGCTTTAAAGTGAAAATATATTTGAAAATATTTTATATTTCAATAAATAAACCAACATTTAATGTTAAAATGGATTAACTGAAAGAAAAGTCAATAAATATTTTGTTTTCATTCTATGAGCTGTGATTTTGTATTTGCATTCAATAAGTCATGAATTTTTCAACTGATTTTGTAATACATTATTATGGGTTAGTTTTGGTTCGCTTTTTTCGACTTATTTATCAAACAATTCAGCGATTTTTTCATAAAAAGCATTTTTGATAACATTTCTTCACTTTTTGATTTCTATATTCAAAATTGACTGAATTGAAAATTTTCATATTTTCACATTTGCTTTGAAAAATCTTAATGTAATAAAAAGTGAATATTATGTTATAGATATTTATCATAGGGTTTAAGGAAGATGGATTTTATTAATAATATTTACATATTCTAGAATATTCGCAATATTAACCTAGACTTGGGATCAAACAAAGTATATTGAATATTATTTTTGTTGAAATATATTTTGCTTGAATTAAATGTTGAGTTTTGAATCATTTGTTCAAAAATTAATTTGATTTCTGATTCAATTAAAATGAGAACAAGCAGTGGCTAAACATCATTTACTTTATCAGTGAAAAATATAAAATAAATGGGGTATGTCATTACCGACATCCCATGTGTCGGTGTTGGTCTCCATCTCCGCGACGGCAATCACATACCAAATGCAGGCCAACCAATGCGCCAACAGAGAGAACGACAGCATTAGTAGAGTTAAAATGATGTAACTGTACCTGAATTGGGAACAAATATCGATTTTAACGTTTTAGCTCTAAAAACACAAACAAATGAAATATTTCTTCAAATTCTATCACATCTTCAGCAAGTTAACTGCGCTTTTTTAATTGTCTAATCATTTTTGACTAAAGAAAGTATGCCATGATCAAATTATATCAACATATGGTTTGAGGAATAATGTAACTATTATTTTTCATTATGATTTTAAAAAAAAATTAATCTTGAAAATTTTTACAAATGCAGTCGAGGGAAAATAAAGATAAGGCATGTAATTAATTTTGACATGGTAAATCTGACAACTTTTTCTTTGATCTTTAAATCAAGTATTGGAAAATCTTAGCTCTAATCGGCAATAATTTAAGTCATAAATTAAGGAATGTCTTCGGAATTCAATCAATTTTCAATATCTAACGACCAAATAAAGAAAAAGAGTTATTTTTATAAATATAAAAAATTGTTTCTTTTTATATGAGATCAATTGTAAGGCTTTCACGACTCAATCTTTAGATGAAATTCTGTAATTAGTCGCTCAAATAAAAAGCACTGATAGTACCTTCACATCATTATTGTCATAGAAACTGCACTAGTATCAATATAATAAAGAGAAGAAAATATTTCAAAAATGAAATTAATAGCAGGGATGTACAAGGGGACTTTCCGAGATATCCCCTAGGTCCGAAATTTTGTGACTTATCCCCCTAGGGTTGAAAAAATTGTACCATAAAAACATAGTGAAACTGATCCCCCTCAGAAATAAGCCTATTTAAAAAATGGCATTTTGAAATATACCCTCTATATCTCCTAAATTTGACCTGAAAAATGAGTCACAATCCCCTTAAGGTTACGGACCTTGCAAATCTATGATTAATAGTAAAACAAACAATTTATTGCAGTAATATAAGACCAAGATGAAGAAATAAAATATGTTTGTATCAGTGATGTCCAGAATTTTTATTCAGAAGCCAACAAAGAATCGGAAAATTTAGAATTACCCATAATTAAAGTTAAAAATGTCAGCAAATGTTTCCATAATTGTAACTAATTTTTTAAAAGATGAGCATAACTTGATAGAAAAATGGTTCAAATTGGATTTAGAGCAACGATGGTCAAAGTGGAATTTTAATAGATCTTATGAAATCGTATGCAAATTAAAATTTTTGGTAAATTTTTATGTTATTGTTGTTACAATGGATTATTTCACATTCAGAATTCCTAGTTCTTAAAAAATAAATAAATGAAAAATTCTAAAACTTCTTATGAAGACTTTTGAAGACTTTTAGCTGACCTTTGAAATCAATGTTCTAATTATTATGATTGATGAGAGTATAGCTAAGCAGACATATTGCTGACACATCACTGACATCAGCATCCATTGCAACAACTCTTTTCATCGAAGTTAAGCTCGAGATTAAGTTCTCATTTTGTTTAGAATTACAATAAATCGCAATTTGAGCGCAACTCTATTCAACTCAACTCAATAGTAGATCACAATATCGAAGAAATCACACAAATTAATCATAGAATCAATAGAAGATACTCCCAGACTTGCTATGTGCCCAGTATAGTTTATACTTCAAGACCTTATGTTTTACCAATACTTTATTCTGAAATTGCTAAGTATTTTGATTTTACCGGGGATAAACTGAAAATGCTGCAGGTTTAGGATATCAGATTAGAACTTATTGTTTGCGCGTTTTTGATACTTAATTTTGAACTTTAACCAGAATAAGGCTGAATAAAAAGAGATCACAGCTTATAACTTATAAGACATTCCATAAATGAATTCTATTTATTGAAAATTGCCTTAATTATATGACTATTTAATATAATTGTAGGAAACTTTTGTTCACTAGCTAGATGATCAAGATATTTTGCATATGCATAACTTGATTTAATTTGTTAAAATCAATGTCTCTATTCAGGGGTAGCACAGGTCCGAGACCTCAGGGGAGGGTAAATGGCGGATTTTTTCTCAAACTTCAGGTGATATAAGGGGAAGGTGACGGCCGAAAGTACCGCAGGAAGCGGCCATTTTGTTCCTTATTCCTGCCTAAATCCAGTTAAATTAAGCTTAATTCAGATTAAATTTAAACACTAAAACCGATAAAATTATATATTCCACTCTGTTTTCGCTGTAAAAAAATTCAATTTTTAGGAAAAAGTAATCAAAAAGTATTTGGAAATGGCGTTTCATTGCAAGACTGTATTTGAAACTGAAGTTCGACCCTTTAATGCTTTTCCTATTGAAATATTAAAAATTCTAAAAATTATTTATTATTGAGCTTTCAAGTTTTGAACAAGCTTTTATGAAGAAAATCATGGGTAGCTAAGGTCCCAGACCTAAGGGAGGGGTATTAGGGGAGGGTAAAATGGTAGATTTTCTCACAAACCTCAAGGAGGGGTATTTTGGAAATTCTCGACCTCAGGGGGGGGGGTATACATACTATGGCTATGGC
>JAQIWP010000172.1:0-35444 GCA_034695525.1 Euzetes globulus
GAGAGAGAGAGAGAGAGTTATAGAAGTTTTTTTTTATTTATCTTACTAAAATTCAAACAAACTGGTGGTCTGGCTCTCAGTCTATAATATGATTTACAGCACATCTTCACTGTCTGTCTGGAAACACTACAATAGAGATATTGCATAAAATTGTGTCAATGCATGAAAATTCTGGCAATTATTCTGATGTCTGGAAACATATTCTTTCTCCAAATCTTTTATTCACATCTAATTCGATGAATTGTTTTACAGCTTCTGTCTTATTTATAAAACGTTTGCAACGAAATAAATATTAATTTTCTTATTCTTTCTTTTGATTCCATGTCTTGATCTCCAAGATATTGAGTTCGACGAACTCTTTCTCTTGGTTTTATTTTTCTCAAATAGAAAAGAGAAGAGCAAAAAAACACAAGAGAAACGTATCGATCGTTTTGTTAATATTATTTTGTCGATCAGTATTTTGATCAATACAGACACTTTTGCCAAGTACATGATTTTCTTTGAGCAAAGTGAACCCTTAACATTTGTTGCATATTTACGTCTAATAATAGTTTAAAAGAGTTTATTTTTCTACACATTTTTGTCCTAAACATTATTTTTAGAAAATTAATAAATCAAAAGCTCATAGAAATACTTTAAATTTATAGTGAAGTATATTTTCGACACATTTCTGGTTTGAAATTCTGAAATATCAGCCTTTGTTTTGAAGATTTTGTCAGAAGTCTGATCATTCATTTCTGGATAAAACACTTCTTTTCATTAGCTTTTGAAACGCTTTCGTAATTAACAGATGTTTCACTTCATCACAATTTTTTTTCGTAGAAAATCTCATCGTTTTTTCTACTTATATTTCATTCGGTTTCCACAGCAATGGATGAAAATTTCTGGTGAACTCTGTGTTCGCGTAATTGTGAAACGAATTTGTTCTGCTATTTCTAACATAACATTACATTTCTGAACCAATCATTGTCAGTCAGTAATTGTTAACTTTTTCTGGTTTTCTCTCTTATCCTCACATTATTTGAATTTTTTTTATTACGTCTCATAAGACCAGAAAATCGTTTAACAAAACACTCAGATTTCGAGGAGAGGGAGAGAGAGGGAGGAAGAGAGAGAGAGAGAGGGAGAGGAAGGGAGGAAGAGAGAGAGGGAGCGAGAGGGAGGGGGAGAGAGAGAGAGAGAGAGAGGGAGCGAGAGGGTGGGGGCGTGAGAGAGAGAGAGAGAGAGAGAGAGAGAGACCTCTAAGTTATGTAACAGAGATTCCGAAACAGAATTTTTTACTGTTTTGGGTATTACTAAACATATCTATTATTAGAAGAGAGAGCACAGCATATGATTTGAATAGCGTAACGGGCGCTTAAACGGGCACTGGATTTCCTGACTTTCCCACGATGGTACTTACACTTTGCTCTAGTAGTCCAGGTCCTATCTTTAACTGAGGTCTACTTATAAAACGTTCATTGATCATTTGATACAATAAATGTGTCGAGGCAATTCTGTCGTAACAAGACGGTTATCACTACCTGAATACCGTAGTCTCTATCAACGGATTATCAGATCGGAATACCAGAGCAAATGTTGGACTCCCGACATATATCTGTCCAATGACTGATCGGACACTAATTATTTTGACTGCAATACTAAAAATATTAACCAATTGTTTACATTGACTGCTAGTGAGAAGAGAATAACAGATTTTATAAACTTGCTCTTTAATAAGCGACACTGGATTTCCTGACAGTCTTTTATCACAGGCACACTTTGCCCTGCTATTCCGATCCCATCTTGAATTGGTGTCTATCCAGTGTCTGTACAGATCATATGATACAATATGTCATTTGTTTGGAAGTTCATTCATTTGAAAGTAATGTTCACCACTCAGTACAAGAAGATGTTTGTCAAACCGCTATCATATCAGACGTTACGCTCTGAAAATATTTTATAATATAAAAATGTTTAGATTTTCTTTACATTTACGACTCTTTTGCCTCAATATTTCAGTTAATTACAAATGACGTTCAAAGGATTAAAAATATTTTTAGTTTCAGGAGAAACCCCATTTGAATCTTGTAATAAATTGTCTAGAGTGAACTAGAGTGTCTAGAGTGGAATAAGCACCTGACTCACGCCTCCTATTTCAGAATGTACAGTTAAGTAAGCAATCGCTAAGCCATAAAAGTCTGTCGTCTATCAATTAAATTAACTTGATGCAAATATGATAAATTTATTTTCTCAATTTGATAGACATATTGATGTAATAAGCTAGCTCATCCTTCATTTCAATTAGTTCTTTGATTTTGCAATTTGATTAGTGACAAGTCAATTAATTTTATCCAAACAAATGATGAGATCCAATGTTATCAATGCTACCATTGGTTGAGACAAAAGGTTTGTGGAAAAGTTTCTATTAATAGTTAGATTGTTCAAAAAGCACTGTTATATCCGAAAAATTAGGTAGTTTAACCATTTTTGGTCCTCTTAACCTATACTTTAATTAAAGTTAAATTATTTGTCTTTTAATTTAATACCTTTTGATTATATTTTATTAATTTAAATGAAAACTCTATAAAAGAAGTTCTACAATGAGAGGACCTTCCCATGGTTATTTTCTCGTGAATCGTAAAAATTTCATGAAAACGGGCAATATTTTCATGAAAATAACCCATAGTAAGATTTTCACAACCAGGGTTATTTTACAAGAAAGGTCGTTCCAAGGTTTTTGAGAGATTTTAGTCAAGTACCTCTTCGAGCTTACCATATATTGCTAGATTGAGTCGGATTTTCCGATGAAATGAAAGTCAAAATTTTTTAATTCAGAACAGCTTTTGTTTGATAAGTTTAGGGGAAAAAATAATTTCTCCGATATTCCAGGTGTGGAACAAATGGAATATAAGATAATAGAGCACTGAATATAATTACAAACTGGAGAACAGTGAGCACTGGATGAGAGAAAGAAAGAGAGTCAGCCAGTGAGCGGTAGGCTGTGCTCACTCTATGAATTGGCTTTTGGCAGATGTCCTCGAAGTGGGTCATATTCTGTTACGAATCTATGCTTTGCTCTCAAATCATATAAGAAATGCCGGAACTTATATAAGAGATGTTTTAAAAAGATGTGAAAATAATAGAAATTTTATTTGACATTCATATGAGTTTCATAGTTATCGTTCAACTTCTCTATTGTTTGCCAATACTGTGGGACAGTCTTAAGAACTCCGGGCGAGTGATCGAAGAGATGACTGTGAGGCCAACGACTCGACTATATTCTTGACTGACTCAGTTCGGGTGAGTTTCGGCCATAGATGTCAACTGTTCCAGAATACCACTTATGATCGATTGGTATCTTTTACTGAGCACTGGCTCAGTCTTCAGTCCAAATCAATGACAGACAAAACGGTTGAAAAACACTTCTCTGCAGTGTTTGTGTTTTGCCATTTCAGACGTGAGCACAGAATTTGTTTGTCAATTGTTGTGACTGTCATAAGAATAAGCGATTAGTTGACTGTATCTGAAGCACAGACCACCGCTTCTTTTGCCCATTTAAGGCCTATTTTCCAAATTTCAAACCAAATTTTATGTTAACTTTTCTTCTCCGCAATAAACATATGCTTTGCTCTCAAAACTGTTTTGTCGATTGCATACAGAAATTGATTTTTCGCTCTCTTTTCGTTTCAAATATATGTCTGAGTTATGTCTAATATATTAGTCTTTATTTACTGATGTGTTTGTATTTACATTACATTTACTGATCTTCTAATCGATTATTAGTTTTTTTGTTAATATTTTTCTGTCTGCCATCAACTCATCCATTAGTGTTTGTTTTATGTCATTTCCAGAGAGATGTCAATCGCCTTTTGTATCCTAAACTATAACATCAAATCAAATTCATATCAAAAATTGATCAAGTTTCCAAATTGACTGCACGTCGCACTGCTCTCGCCAATTAAAGCTGTCTTTTATCCTGGTATAGTCGCATGATATTCATTACAAAATTCTCTTTAATGTTATTCATTAAAAAATGTCGTTCAGCTTAATTCGCGTCGCAGTAATTATGTTGAATGAAGGTGACCAGGGTCTAGATTTCGATTGCTGGTTGAATAGTTTAATTGCCTTTTTTAAGGTGAAGAAATGAAGAGATTAGCTTGTTGGAATCCGGTTTGAAATTGATTCACTATCTGTCTACCATTTAGCTTGCAATTTTTTGCCTTTTTTGTTGTTATGCAAGGTTAAAAAATTTAATTTGAATTTAATTGAGCATTTTTTAAAAATTTCCCGACTCAAATATCATTCTAGGTTATCTAAGAATGAAATCAATTTTTTCAAAGATACGACAAAGAATTTCACAATTTTATTGGTGATTACCCTTTGGGCCCCACTGATCAAGGTGCAAAAGGAAGGAGCATGATGATGAGGCACTGCTCTGCTTTTGTTTATTGACTGATAGAGTAGTCATAGGAATAGATATGAAGTCAATCACATCAAGCCTTTGAATCAAATATTTATTGCACGAAAAATATTACATTAATATTATTTTCAATGGAAGTGTTGGCCCAAAAAATGCAGACATTCCTCTCATACCATAGATTTGAATAAATCAATAAATATGTATTTGATTTGCAAGAAAAGCCACAATGTTACTGGAAAATTGCATGGTGCGCAAACAAATACTTGGGAAATTTTAGCTGTAACAATGGGAAAATTGTAGCAAAAGAAAGGTCTTACACAAAAAAGAGACAATTTTTAGACAAACTCTAATTAATTGTTAGATCAGACGAAATACAGGCGAAAATCATTGAATCCAACGATCATTAGTTGACTTTCGATTGATTGTAATTGGAGTGAAAATTATCGTAAACGGAAATAAAAGTGGAAAATAGAGTCTAATTTTATTATTATTAATAAGAAACGATTATTTAATGTTTTGTTAATAATTTTTTGTGGGTTAAAAGGTTTCGAGTGGGAAATGGGGACAACCGTCTAGACTGTACGTCAATTTAGGACTGATTTAACTCTTGAGCCGATTCGCTAAAACAATCTCCATTGCATTGCATTCAATGAGTGCTCATATATAAAATGATAGTTCATTCAACCCTTAATACCTTAACTTTGACACAAATTGTATAATACGTCTGGAAATTATTTAGTTTACCAGACATTAAAAGCACAGGCAATTGAGAAGAGGATAGGCTGCTCTGTGCTGGCTGTTGTTATGTATGTGTGTGTGTTGTGCAGAGCTGTTACATTCAGAGAGAAGTGAAAGCCAGCAAACCTGAAAAAATGCGGAAAACCTCAGCTACTCGTCAGCTATAAGACGAAAAGAAAAGGTCTCTCAAAGAAACACTGACTCCGAGTATATGTCTATCTGTGCGAAAGAAAGTGCCACCGACTACACCGAAAATCAATAAAACTGTTTCAGTCTATCGCTATTTTCTACACTGTTTTCGTCACCGATTCTCAAACACAGTCTCTGATCGACAAAACGCTTTAAAAATTTCGTCTCAAATTAAAAAAAAATATTCAACACTTCTATGGGAAGAGTGAGTAAAACAGCCAACCCTTAAGAGATTATTACCCTTTCAAACAAGTCTACAACCACTTTACGTACTACTGTAAGTATCATGCTCATTTTCTAATATTAATCAAATAGTATGCTCCGAGCAAACTGTCGCCCATTTAATACCTGGACTTTTCTGTGAGTAATATTCAAAAAAATATTAGTTTTAAGTAAAAAATTCAAATTATTTTCCGATAATTTGAAGCCATAACTGAGTGAATGTTTTCTCTGTATATGTTTTGGTGGGGAAAGGGCTGCAAATGAGTGCCCAAAAGTGTTCATAAGCATAGACTTTGTGCTGTGAACTGCATTTATGTGCAGAACATTTTTGCAGACAATAATTATCTGGGATTACGTCATAGAAGACGTGTTGTTGTGGCGAACGTTACGCCAGATTCTGGTTCACTGTTTTTTTTGTGTGCATTTTATGCAATGGTGTTTAGACAACGTCATGCCATCTCCGAGACCTGTTCGACACTACATAAAGAGCCGCTGCAACTGATTTGCTTTGAACTGTTCTAACCCTGAAAGCAAGCGAGTTATGCAAGTCGTGTCTGATGTAAGGGAACTGGTATTGGGAGCGCTGTCTGTCTGTCAGATGCGTTTCTAAACAGTTGGCGTTCAGAGCTGTGAACTTCAGACGCGAGACTCATTCGTATTGGGCTTTCAGTCTGTTTTCAGTAATGTTAGGGTTTGTTGGAGAGAAGGAGAGCGAGAGTTCTGTCTGTATGTGAGTTTCTAGAATGAGAATGAGAGTGAGAGTACCGGCTCTTTGGTGGTGTCTTCTTGTCTTCTGTTCAGGGCCTCTGTGGTGGCGTCTCCTCGGGTAGTGGTGGTGGTGTCGGCCGACTGCCTAAACCCGTAGATCCGAACTTGTGTTGTGTTGGCAAACCACAGGTTCTCAGCTATGGGTCTAAGCAGTTATTAAGACAATTGTAGATAGTTTTTAGTCTGACTTCCATTTACTTAACAACCAATTTGTCTCTTAATTCTACTCTTATTTATGGCCAAAACGCATCTATTCTTCACTTCACTACTACTTGCAGTTCTTCATATAATTGTCTTCATTGTTAAGAATCAGAATTAATTGAATGCATGATATATGCGGTGTTTATAATTCAATGTCTCTTATATTCCTCTGTCTTATGAACGCCGAAAAAAAATGTAAACATTTTATTGAAAATGTTTTCTGTGTTTCTCGTGTTATATAATTAATTGTCATTGGATTCCGAATCCAAGTAATGTCTGAAAATAATCAGATAATTGAGTTAATGTCAATAATTGGTCAAAATTATTGTAAAATTTTGTTGATTCTGTGCAAAAATCATTTAATAATCTGTGTGTCATAATGGCAATAATGGAGAGGACATGTTGAGGTAGTAGGTTGTATAGTTGTCAGAACTACATCAGGGTGAACTGTACAACTTGCTAGCTTTCCCTGTCCTTTGCCTGAGTCTTCAATTCAACCAGTTATTTGATATAACCGTGTCATCACTTAAACGAAAAACCCTGAAATTTATTTAAATATGTGTCTCAACAAAAATCAATGGGCTTTCCATACCATTTGATACGCCGACTGAAAGCCACATAAAAGACCGGGTATCCATTCTATTTCATTTCATATCAAATTCTTAAAAAATTACTCTACTAACTGTTTTTAAAATCTGTTGGTATTCTTGTTAAACCCAATTCTGACAGGTATTGCTTAAGAGGGTTTTGATGTCATGACTGTTCAGACCGACTGTCAGCCATTTATTGACTTTTTGTGGCAATCAATTGACGGCCACTATTAATATGACTTATTTTCTCAGACAAATGTAATTTTAAAATATTAGTTAAAAGACAAAAAGTCATTACATTAATGAGATGTGTGTTAATAATTGGAAAGACATTACATATTCTTATGTGACAATCATATGACTCGCGAGTAATTGAATCACATTTTTGGCGATAATTCAAGTAATGAATCGAATTATTCGGAATGTGAACCAGACTTTCAAAGAATATCCTCGAATACGAGTCCTAATCAAACGCCAAACGGAATGAAAAACAAAAGCAAATGTTTAATAAAAAGTGTTTTTTCTTACGAAATGTGATTCAAATTTTTCAGTTTTAAGAACACGTATTCATAAAAGACTTGAAGACTCTATTGATATGTGAACTGATATGTTGTTGGTTCGGGAACTGCACAGTCAAGTCCCCGATGAAACTGTGAATTAAAATCCGATAATGAGTTACCATTGGTATGAGTTTTGCACTAAAACTAGTGTTTAATTTTAAAAAAATAGTTGAATTAAATTTCAATTTAATATTTACTCTGTGTGGTCACGACCTGTGCAAATGATGGGTCTGGCCTTTAACCTATCCCTGAGACTCAAACTTGTTGGTTTATGTGTTCGAGATCATCAACAAGTTTTGATCTCGGGTGAAAGTTTAAAGGTTATCACCGGCTAATGACTTAATTCCTGATTCGAATTGTAGGAAACAATTGAAACCAAAGTTTAAAATCAAACGAAAACTAATAATTAATTATTTTTTAATACTATAAATGATATCAGAAATGTAAGTCTCAATCCATTTGTTCCTCCATTAAGGATATCAATGACTAACCCACGCATACGTTTGCATTCAAATTTTCAGTTTTGATTTTTTTTTCAACAAATATTTAAATTCAATGCATTTTTCTCTAATGACATGTTTTCTGTTTAATAATTTTATTATTTTATTAAATAAATTGTATTTCTATATTTGTTTTATGCATTTTAATCGTCATTTGATTTGTTGAAAAAACCCCATTTAATTCGATATGAGTTAAGTCATTAGCTGGTTCAATTTTTGTCCGATTTGTTCGCTCATTTTGTTTGTTTCGACCGCTCCTCTCATACTATCCCCTCATTTGTTTAAATGTTATTCATATCCTTTTATTAATTTAATATTATTTAAATTTATATTTTGATTTCAAATTACTTTATTTGAATTGTGTTTCATTTTAATCGTCCCTAAAATTGTTGTAATTGTATTGAATTTCAAATCGAAACCCAAATCGTTATGTATTTCAATCGCACTATAAATCCAATGCATTGGTGACCAAATGGCTTCTGATGGGAAGGGTAGACATTATATGTCTGTTCTATGTCCTGTCCTTGACATTGAAATCTTATGGCAAAAGAGTGTAGCCTTTCAAACATGGAAGCCATTGGCAAATATCAGCGTTTAAGTCAAAAAATAGTCGCATTTTGTCTAAAATTGTTCAATAATTTTAATGGTCCATAAATTTAATGCGATTTAAACACAAGTCATCACAAAATTTATTACAAATTTCATGAATAAAATGATAGATATTTTGAAAATTGTTCCTATGATTCATCCATTACTTCTACCGTTCCATTGCTATTACATGCCTTTTCTATAATAGGCCTACACTCTTGCCTAGTCTATCTGAGCATTCCAAGAAACCGGGCTTATTTTTTGCCAAACTTGGACGACTAGATTTCTGTTTGTACAGAACAGGACCTGGTCCTTTGTGCCATTTTTTCAAATTGCTTTTCCAAACCTATCATTTAATATTTCAAAGTCTATTCCCAATACATTTGACTAAAGGAAAATACTGTTCAATGGAAATGGGAGGAGGAGTTCCACTTAGGAATAGCTTTTGTATTGGATTACTGTTTCATTTCGTAAATAACAGTTTCCGTCAAAGTTTTTTCTTTCTATTTCTGTTCGCATTGATTTTGGACTAAATATTTGAAAATATTTGTAATTTTTGAACGAATACTACATTTGTTTTATAATTTTATTCCATTTAACGAATAAATCAATTGCTTCTCTCGAAGTGTTAACTGAAATGAGAAAATAATTCAAATAATGAGATTTTGGTTTAAATATTTAGCACAGAGTTCACATGCGCTGCCTTACAAATCACTAATTGCTTGTATATTTGTCTGCTCCCATCCACTAATTTAGTTCGTGTGGTGTCTACCCAGCGCTCAGACCATCGCTTATGAAAGAAGTCTTCCCCTCAGAAAAAAAACCAGTGATTCTTCTTTTGACTTATGATTTACATAATGTGAAAGGAGTGCTCACAAAATTTGGATAAACTTTTGCAACAAATTTTTCTAAAGTCCTCAAAACAGTGATTACACTCGAAGTTACTTTTATCCCAGCATTTAATTCGTGTTTAATTGCGAATATGTTTTTAAAATAACAATAATTGAAATGTAAATAATTTTGTTAATCATTTCCATTAAAATCCAATTCAAGTACTTTTTGTAAACTCTTATGATTAGAATAAAAGTCATTAATTATTTTTGCCCTCAAAATTCATAATCATTTTTGAAAATTTATTACTAATTCGCATTTTTCAGAATAAATACTTTTCATTACTATTTTATCAGAGAAACTAAAAATATTCTATAATTCAAAAAACTTATCTTGAATATAGTAATTGATAAAAACAAATGTATTTATTGGATATCTATATCTGATTAATAATCATAAGCTTTTTTGCAGTACTGCCTGTGATTCAAATAGTTTCATAACCGATGATTGGCCCAAACAAATGAGACCTTTTCTTCGTCTTTTGATTTTTGGTGTGTGTTTAGTGTGCAGTCATATCGATGTAGTGAACGGTTACTGATATCTCATTATATACATTATATTTGCATTCAGTCCTGCACTCAGCCCTTAAATGCGATATCTGTCGCACTTCTTATCGACAGTTCGTTCATTTTCGTTGACTTTATGTCACAAAACTATGGAAATATAGCATCAAATCATACATTTTGTTATCATATGTATAGAAATATTTTGAATTTTATAATGTAGTAAAAAAATTATACATTTCCAAAATCTGTAATTCCAGTCCAATTCGCTTTTTCTTTACAGATGGAGAGGAGAGGGATGACAGGCTGTCGTCATAGTGATATATTCCTCCGATCAAAAGCCCACTCTATTCGACCACTTATTCAAGTATTAGTAATACATTTCAGACAAGTGTGGCTCAAAACCATCTATACTTGCAATCAGTTGATCGTTGAAATGCATATTTTTATTGCGAACTCGTTCTCTCTGTTGCCTACCAGTGCCTAAAACATCTTTGGCTTCGGGTATAGTGACGGTGCCTCACAGTTTCTCAGCAACTTATAGGGAGATCAGATCACGTATAACGGGCAACATTGAATTCCTAAGGGGGCCAACACTTCGAGGGTTGGATAGTCAATGAGAGACTCAGTATTTCGAATATAAAACCACTCTTTTTGAACCCTTTTTGGGTCTCTCTCTCTCTCTCTCTCTCTCTCTCTCTCTCTCTCTCTCTCTCTCCTCTCTCCCTTTCTCTCTCGACAAATAAAAATGAGGGCAAAATCCAATTCAAAGGGAATTCAAAATTTACAGTTATATAAGAGTTAGAGGTATCAAAAAGGGGGTCACCACTGGATTACTGGCGCTATTGGTAAAAGGCATACAAAGGAAAAGCAAGGGGTGATCGACACCATCGCACACACAGACACTCATACATAAGTCGTTCCACTTTTTTCATTATGATTTGAATTTGGCTGTCGATGAGTGTATGTATCGCTCGAACAGTTATTTTCATTAAGCAATTGCATAACAACTTCTAAAAGAGTTGACGAAAAAAATTATTTCGCTCAGTTTCAGTACTTTATTATTAAGTAATTTAGTCTTTGATTTTGTGTTTAGTTTTCTCTCAGTTTTCAAATCTGAATCTAAAATCTCCTGAGTGTTGGAAAAAATTGAGTTTTCTTTTGTTTTTTGCTTTGAATTTAAAGCACTATTGCGTTGACATTACATCAAATTGAATGCCTTTCGGAACCTATCGTTTGCATAAAACAAGTCGATCAACAAATCGTAAGTAAATTTTCATATGAATTATGTTTTGAAGATCTCATTTCTGAGTGCATTTCGAATTTGTAAATAAATATACTGGTAGACAAAATATGTGCAAGGGAAACTTCGAATAAAAATTTAATGCCTTGGCCAATTCAAGTTATTTTTAAGTATTTTAAATCCTCAACTATTCCATTATCAAATGCATTAAAACATAATCGGTTAAAAGCATTTGAACAGTTAAAGTTTGAAAATTAAATAACCCGATTTAATTTTAGCCAGAAACAAAATGTTTATTCAAGTTTCAATTGCACATATCCTTATTTTGCCCAACGGTATTTTTAATATCAATTTTTCATAACTGATATACCAGTGATTCAGCAGTGCATTGAAAGTATGTGAATTTCCGCTCACGTATTCCTCACATGTTTTTAATTGAATATCTTTTTTATTGTTTTGAATCTCAAAACATTTTTTCTGGTTTCCATTTCAAAGTATTTCAAACAAATTCATTTGCATTTCCCAATCAGTGGGCATTTCTGTTCAAACGAAACATCCATTTAGAAGTGACTGTCCTTCCAATCCCTATTCGCCAGCGCCCTATCTTAGAAATCTATTTCTGTTGAGTCAGTCACACGACTATTACCCCCCAAATGTTGGATTTTCCAACTGTTTGTCTTACTTTCTATGTTAATTTGAGTGCTGCTTGCACAGAATAGCACTCATATATTGCCAATTTTATGCGCATATCTTTTGTCCAACACTTTACTATTAAAAAACTTTGATCTTTAACTCGAAATGATATTTTCAGGTCCTCTCGAATTGAGGACCTCTTCTGGTTCATAGCCTATGACCAGTGGCTAACCCACTTAGACTGAGCCCCTATTAGTCGTTGTAAACCAATGGTAGAAGAAACTTGTTCAGAGGGCAGGAAACTGACCATGAATTTTGAACCAAAGAAGACATTGCTTACATGTGTGCCTATCCAAGGATTTTAGTTATTTTTGGGAAAAATCAGTTTTCTGTTTGCAATTGAAAACACATTTTTCGAAACCGACATAAAAATTGCGATAAAATTGTTATTTGAATTTTATTTTTACTTTTCATATAAATTCGATATTAAAGAACTTTTATGGAAAACAACTTCAAAATTCTCATGTATTTGATGTTACATTAGATTTTGGTCTCTGATTCAAACAAAATTTATTGGGAGGAATGACTCAATTTATGCCACTCCTAACCAAAAGATCCAAAAATAAGATTAATAGTAATAATATGTGAACTAAATTTTATTTTATTTTTATAAATCAAACCAAACATTTGATCGATTGGTTCCACATATAGTCAGAAGAGTGAAGAATAGGACGCCATTAGAGTTACTCAAAGATTAATAGAGAAAAATGAAACGCATTTGTTATGAAAAGTTGTATTTTGAGAGCCGGTGTTCACCAGAAAAAGCTAAAGCCAACGAACTTTCCTCCACTTCTTTCCATCCGATGCCTTAATTCATTGGTAATTCAATTTGATATAAAAAACGAATGAAGTGTGCGATCGGCTGTTATGTTGGCCTCGAAAAAAGAGTAGAGTCTTGTATTGTGCTCTACTTTGCAATGCATATATATCCAGGGTATTATCTGCGCCGTTGGCACACATTGATGGCAAACACTCTTTGAACATAAGGCCGATCGCAACAGAAGATTCTTTTTGAAAAAAGTGGGGACAGAGAGAGTGAACACTCGTGTGTCACACGAAATACTGTTTGATATAAAAAAAAATTGAAATTAGGTCATTTAACTTTCAGTTGCCAACCTTTTCAGTAGACATAGGCTTATAAAAAGCGTATATAAAATGAATGGTTTTTTTTTATTTGTGTCATATATCAAAGCACAAGACCTTAGATTAGTTTTTGTGATTATAGTTAATAAAAAAGGTTTTTCGGTGCCGGCCCTGAAAGAGTCGATCGGAGAAGTAGTCAAAGAAATAGTGAAAGCGCCTCTTCTTATGCTTCAGCCCTCAGAGGAAGCGGTTTCTGACAAAAAAGCCCTTCCACTCAACTCGACTACTGTGGAATGGGGAATGAAAGGGCCATCCATTGCCTAATAGTTACATATATTGATTTGTTAGACCACCTGCACCTCAGTTTTGGAGACGTTCCTCTTCCTTCTTCCACTACTGGCATATATACACAAAATTTATTTTATAAGGAGCTGTGAATATAAAGAGTATTATTCAGTCATACATTTGCCATAAGTTTTTAACTCCACCTCAGCTACGGTTCGGTTCCTATTCTTCTAACTACTGAATAATATCGGAAAAAAGAGTACACATTTAGTTTGGAGTGCAGAGCACGGGTTGTTTGATGGTTAGGGCACACAATTCCGAGTAAAAGGGAAACGAAATGAATTATTATATGTTTAGAAGACTTAGTTTAGAAGACGACTCTTCAGCTCAAAATGCGAATGCTTTTTACAAGAAAGAAAGCCTTCTCCGAACAGCTCTGTTGGGTTAGGCTTATGATCACACTTTCCTTTCTCTCTTCTCTCCTTTTGATTCCCCCTTTTCTCGTTTAGAGTCTCAGATTATTTATTATAAATTTTATATTTCATTCTTTATGTATGGATTCAATTCTTCCGCACTGGTCTCATGTCTAGTATTTGCAGATCCTTTTCTATCAAATTCTTGATTGTATTCCCGTCTGTTGTCTTGTTTTTTCAAAGGCAGAGGTCTTTCAACCGCTTTCTTCTGACGACACAATTCAACTGAACCCTAACTAAGGCCTCGACTCACGACTGAAAAAAACACTTTCGCTTTCAAACCTCTAATATTTTAAAAGAAAAAATTGTTTGATCCGAGATTTAAATAAAATTACAGTACATTTTTCTCTATCAGACAACAGTGAATAAGACAGATCATTTCAAATGGTATTCCAATCAAATGATAGGTTTCGTGACTTTAATCAAATGAATTGCTTTTAAATTTAATCTTTTATATTTCGATTCATTAAATCTATTCGGGAGCATTTAAAATTCAATTAATTATCAGAATCAAATTAATATAAGACGGGTTTCATAAACTTTTAGAACCGTTTATATACACTGTATTTCATAATTATCTCATATTTCAAAAAATGAATAAACTTGTTCTAATCATTAAAATAGAAATTAATTGTTTTTTTTCTTTTATGGCACATATTTTTATCAGCAAATAATAAAGAGCTTTGAGAGCTATTCGATTCATTTGCCAATAGTTTCATGCATTTCCTATTCAGTGCGACAAATATGCTTTTCAGAGGACCAGAGGCTGGGCACTAACGAGTGCCACTGCCATTGGCTGATCTCCCATCACTACAGCTTAGGACTAAAGCATGTGTCCCTCTTTATGGTAATTGTTGACAAATAGCCTACTCGATAGCCATTGGCCATCAGAACATTCAAATTTTTCAACTTTTAAGGGCTGTTCCAACTGTTCCTCTAATCGCAATTTTGGTTAACTGTAAAAATGATCAGCATATGTGAGCTCTAATGGTTATCTAAATAGATCAGACAAATCAGTTTGAAAAATCAAAACAAAGACCTGATTAGCATATCATTCACATTAGCCAACCATATAAATTAGTCTGTTATCAAACTAGCCTTGAGACCATATTTCGTGCAACAAGTTCAATTTAATGAACGGTTTCCTCTAAAAAAATAATGAAATTCAAATTTTTTGTCTAAAAGCTTAAATCGATCGAGCTCGTCCAAATTATTCGGTTGGACAGATCCATGTTTGCACTGGTCTAATATGATTGGCGGAGGCAAAAATTTTAGTATGAGGGAAAGGCTATTACTGTTAGCCACTGTTCGTACTCTATCTATCATATGCTTAGTGTGTATATGACTGGCACTCAACAGTCGATGCCTTTTCCGAATCGATGTTTGTTTTTGGCGATCGATAAACGGCCAGACATTTGATGGCAGCAATTTATGCACTGAAAAACTTTTAGGTATGTCGACGCTCTGTGTGTGCAATGGCAAAGCCATGAAAAAGGGCCAGACATGTAAAACAGTTTTTTCACCCAAAAACCCCTTAAAACCAGTCTGTTGTAGTCAATGCACTCCAAGTGAAATGTCTGCACGAGTTTTGGGAATCAACTGCTCGTAAGCTATCCAACTGAAAAACAGAGACAATTTTCAAATAACTTGATTACATACTATAAAAGTTGAATCACTTTTTCTAGAGATGGTCTGCGAAACACAATAATAATGTCTTGTCTATCCATTGTTTCACACACAGGGGCCCGGCTTTTTATTCAAATTGTCTTTTCCCTTGAATTAAAACATTCTTGCAATTTCAAGTTTCGACCTTCTCATCTGAATCCTGATTGTTGCAAAATCGACACTCAATTCCTAACATAATATTATTCTTTTCTCGAAATCCAATCTTTTATTCATTGAATTAAATAACTTTATTTATTATGTAAAGCAAATTGAATCTGAAATCTGATAGACTTCAACAAAACAATAATTATATCTGAAGACTAAATAAAAATCCTTTTAATGGTTGCATAAGAAACCACTTTTCTATAAATTATTCCATAATTGAATTGAAATAAAGGAAATACTTCTGAATGGTTACTAAAGTTAAAAATTATTATAATTTCCAAGTCTTGAGTACATTATTTTCAAAATAGCTCAGAATGGCTCTGACTTTCCATTTATATTCAGTAAAAATAATAATATAAAATTAATGATTATATACTGAAGTTAATGAAGTATAAAGCATTTTGTTTATTCTTGTTCCTTTTTTTGCACCAAAAGAGGTATAGCCAAAAAAGGCATTTTCTAATGGCATGAGGAAAGGGGTAAATGACTTCCACGATTGCAACGAAAAATCCTATCATTCATATGATTCGAAAATAATAGATATTCTTCTTATTATCGATAATCAGAGTTGAAAATCGGCAAAATTTATCCCTCTCATTATTTTTAAGGGAAAAAAAGAAATAAAATATTTTGAATGTTTTCAACTGCTTTACAATCATTTGATACGAAAAAAGGACGACATAAGTCAAGTATGAAATGTTTTTTATTCGAAAATTAATGTCTGCGCCGAAAGACTCTGATCTATATTTTTTCGCACAGTCTGTCTGTCCTTATTTTCAGTGCGCATCCATACAAACCTGAGAGTAAAGTAAAGAAATTATTTGAATTGAATTCCAGTCGAAAAATATGGTTTAATGCCCTCTCGAAGAAAATCAGTCTCGAAGTTGTAGTGATGAAGAAAAGGCTCTGAATTCTGGTTGTGTTAAAAATTCGCTTCGTTAGAGTGAATACTCAAACAACTGCCAGTCCTTTCGCTTTGTTAGGGCACAGTCTGGCTTTTCGAAGACATCTCTCACCATATATGAGGAGAGAGGAAAGGGTTGCAGAACCTGTTTTCTCAGGAGTTGTTCCTCACTTTTTCTCATTCCATACAAAGCCTATGCCTTTCTAATGTCTACATAACTCTATTCAAGTTTTACATAACTATTATTATTATTATTATTATTACTGCAAAAAGAGAGTTCATTCCCTTTTACTCGAGTTTTTTTTCATAACATGTTTAGACGTTAAGCGAAATATTAAATAAAGAGTTGCTATCGGTGTCAATGTCAATGTCAGGTCTCTAATCATATTTAAGGTTATTCGCATTTTTCCAGAGCACTCCATATTTTCCAGCAAATCCTTTTGTATTCAATATTTTAATAGAAAAATCTCTGAATACGTGTGAAAGAAACGGTTACAAACCAAATTAACTAGGCACTGTCTACATTCTTTAACAGTTTTCCCGCCGAGTCGTACACAGAATAAATTGAAATTTCTAAAAAACAAGTATTCAGTCAATGCTATACAACGATGGCGTCTATTTTAATATAAATCAAATAAATTATATGATTCTATTATGTCATTACATATTTTCATATTTTCTAGATATTATGAAAATTACATAGTTTACACCTTGGCAAAAGTGAGAGGCTCTCAGGGTAAGGGTAGGAAAGGTGAAATAGTAAAATTAAATACTCCCATAGCATCGTAAACAACTCCATTTAATGACATTATAAAACTTTGTCAGTATTTTATTTTATTCAGATTTACATGAGAAACAAATTGTTATTTTTATTAACACAGGCCAAATTAATTCATATCCCATGCATATTGTGCTAGCAACCTTCGGGCTATGTTAGAACATTTATGTCCAGGTTGTCGCTTATCATAATTTCAACGCCGATTGATTTGAATAATGAACGGCTCAATACAGAAGAACACATTTTCAATTCTAGAAATTGAGGATGCACAATTCTACAATATTATAGAAATAGCATATTATATTGTTTGCCTAAAATAAAAATTGGAAGAGCAGGTATGGGATACGATCAGTCTGACTGGGAATAATTTTCACTGTCTAGCCCTTTGCACTGGTCATAATATCTCAGTTGTATGTTCCTATTACTTTACATTACTTTTGATTTTTTAAGCCTATTACAAAATCTTTATATCCTATTGAAAAGGCTTACCTCGGTTAGTTTGACCAGACTGAGAGCCTCCATTTTCAGCAATGCTTTCACCTTTCAATAAAATGAATTCATTGATTTTGAAATTCAGGAAAACTTCTAGGCTTTTTTACCAATGAATAGATCGCATAAATTATTATCATTAGACTATTTGACATTTTGTTGCTTGGTATTTCTCAACTTGTGTTTCAAGTTCTACTAAATTCCTGGGCTCTAAATGACTTTAATCCGGAAGCAAATTCCTAATGAATGAAATTTTAGCACAGAATGTGGCAAAACTGTTTGATAGCTTGTTTTTCTTTTAAAAATAATTTAGCATGGCTCTTTTTTTATTCACATGAATTTAAAACAAAAAAACTGATACGAATTTAAATTAATTTCTACTAGATAAGCCTAACCAATAGCTGGTTTCCAGCTCATTTCCTGTTTCAACAATGAAATTAACAATGTTGGCATTTGCCCTTACAACTTTCTCATATTGTCAGTTCTTTGGTAATATTAATGAGTCATTAAATTTTATTCATGTCAGAAACTATCTAAAATTCGGAGTAAAATTAAAATTAGTACCTAGTGGAAATTTGCACAGATTTTTTTAATACAGATGAAAAAAATTTAATGCTTTGTGAGATATGAAAATATTTATTCCCAGTTATCTGTAAGTATTTGAAGAATGTATAGTTAATGGAGACTATTTTTTAATAGCAAGAACTGAAAATGCAAAATTCCTATAAATAGTCTTGTAATTATATTTTTCCCATTAAAAGTTCACCAGTTAAGATCCTTACATGTTCTCTGCAATAATAAAACTATAAAAATTATTAAATATTCAAATCCATTTAAAAACTAAATACTAAAGTGAAAACAAGCATGATAACTTGCTACTAACCACATTAATGTCTTGATAAAAAATATTCGGCCAAATTAGACTTGTGTAAAAGTAAAATATGATGATTAATGTGAAACCATTATGATTAATGTGACAAGTCGCCATGGAAGCGAACAGCTGCTCACAGAATACTGTCCCTGCTCCTTGCAATACATCAATCCAAGTTGAACTGAGACTCCATTTTGAGCTGTGACCTTTTCATTGAATTTATGTAGTTTTCAAATATAATTAAACTAATTGCTCTATTTATTTTTATCAATGAATCCTTTGTATGGTCTATAGCTACCAGGCATTTTATTCCTGAATTTTTTCAGTTTATCGTATAATTTTGCCATGTACATTCTACATCTACTAACATCTCCTAATTGTTACGCTGATGACACATAAATTATTTAAATTATGAATTATGTCACATAATTCATAAATTAAATCGCTTAAAGAGAGTAAAATCACCAAGTTCATTCAAAAAAAGATTTATATTTGTAGAAATTTCCTGTAAAAACCAAGAGCATTAAATAAACTTAATGAAAATAAACAGACTGAGGCGATTTCTCATATACTTTTCATCTAAAAAAGAGCATTATTGCATGCGCAAAAGGTTTCAAGCATAAACAAACAAAAATCTAATGATAAACTGAAAGGATCATGAGCTCTAATGAAATTAGCTTAATAATTGAGTGAACTTATCGCTTGTCCAGAAATAATCATATGTTTGGATGAAAAGTCTCGAGTTTTAAGCTTATTTAGCGAATAACAATAAATTAGTCAAGATGTTTTAAGCCCTTGTGACAAATTTCTTTCCTGTGAATATAAATATAATGAAAAGAGTGTGTGAACACCACAGGTATGGCAACATTTTATAGCTGGCTTTAAAAAATTATTTCAAGAATTAGATGCACTAGCATATCTTAACAATTTGAAATGAAAATTTCATTATAGACGTCAAATAAATATCGTTTTATGATTCTTTAAAAATCTAATTTCTCGCCCGAGCATTTGTGTGTATAAATTTTGATCCAGATTGTGATCAAGGGACATACCACAATAAACATGATCATGTCTATTGAATTTTAAATAATTTACACGAGCAACTTTTTAACTAATAAACATATCTTATTTTTAAAATATTCAGACAACAAATCCAATTTACTTTGAGTAAAAATATATATATATTTAAATTTAAATATTCACATAATTTGAATGACTTGTCAGAAACTATTTATAAGTTTTCCCATACAATGACAACTCATGACATATCCGCACAAGTAATTAAAAACCAAGAGAGTATATCATTGAATTGATAAAAATTATTATTAAAGTTCATTAAAATAATTTAAACGACAATAAAACAAACAAAAAAAGTAATAAAAAATTTTAAATGACTAGAAATCTATATTCTTAACAAATGAAATTTAAAAAACCAGTGCTAAACAGTTGAAGCCATCGCCCACTCATTGACTTAAGGAATTGAAATTTCTTTTGACTATTAAAACGAAAAAAAATTTGCATTTGATATTAAAATTCATTAATACTTATAATGAGATTTCCTGAGACTTGTTCTAAGAATTGATGGCTGAAAACTAATTGAGATTTAATTCCAAGTAGAAAAATATATATTTATAGACTGCATAATATTAAATGACTTAATTATATTTTGACTGAGTTTTTGGGCTAAAAATCATTTTGGTCTGAATTCCGTCTGAATAGTTTCGTCTGTTTCGATGTATACCTGATACTATGAATAATTAGATAAGACTTCTCTCCAGTGGAAAGCCCTTAATAACTGGCAGATAACATCAAACAATGTACTGCAAGCCTGAGCTGAATATAGAAAAGTACTAACAATCAGCGACAGGCAAACCATCACTTGTGGTGTTCTTATTAATTGTATAGCCGTTCGTATTATAGACACCATAGGTTTCATTATTGTTGGTACCATTAAGTGAGCCGTTGCTTGTAATCGCGAATATTGTATGGGACTGTTGTGTTTGGGGTCGGGATGGAGCGTACTTATAGTTGTTAAAGTGTTCTAAAGTTCCGTCTCCTGTTTGACCCGATTTCTCCATTACTGCTATTTGAGTGGTTCGGACCTATTGTTAGGCATAGAAAAGAGAGACCTTTTTCAGAAAATAGAGTAAAAATTTGTCACAAAAATAAGGCTACGAATGAAAAATTTGTGCCAAAAAACTACAATTCAATTATTATTTTGCAATAAATGAAAGGCTAGACTCACATGAAATGGAAAGTTTCGGTTCGCAGCTGAGGGTCGCGTTAATATCTGTGCGAAAGAAAAGAGTCGACAATTTCGTATAGAAAACACTGGAAAATGCAGGACTCAAAAGAAAGAGCAGATATTTCTTCAAACAATTTGATGAGAAACTCGATATTTTTCGCTCCTTTTCGCTAAACTTAAAGATTGAGTAATTCTTAAGGAAAATGTGGGGAAAATACTCTAAATATCTGTGAAATCGCTGTTAAAATTAGATTTTTCGATAAATTGGGCGAAGAAATATATTTTTAATAACAGGGTATAATATGAGTTAATTTCATGTTATTGTTTGGAAAAAATGCCAATAAATTACTGGAAATGAGGTTTTTAAACTGATTTTAGGCAAGACTTACAAAGAAAATGAAATGTGCCTCGATGGCAATGAGCAATTCGACCGCGTTTATTATTTTTTCTCTCATCCATTTGGGAACGACGAATGTCGATATGAGAATCACAACCGGCGCTGATATAAACCTATAGAAATCAAACCAATAATTTAGATGATTGTCGAAAAAAAAAGAAAAAATCAAATCAATTGGTCAGGTTCTTTAAACTTTATTGCTGTCTATTAAACTTGGTGGCTGTGTAAGCAGGGTGGGCCTATTAACATTACGAATAAACAATAAAAACAAATGCTGGTCATTATCAGACATGTCATCCTATTTGTTGCCATTAATTTAATGCATATTTATCTAAATAATAATCTACATAATATTGATATGTTCTCTGATTAGCTAGACAAGAAGACGGAATTGAAACAACATTAGCCAAGGACCATTTTATGTTCTGTAAAACTCTTGTTACATGACTTAGAGCTTATCATTTAGTTTATTAAAATATTTGTGATTCCGAGTCCAGACGTGAGACATAAATGTCTGAATTGAAATAATAGAACAAAGAATAAAAAGAAGTTTATGTTTTAAGTGATTTAGTGAAATGTTATTTGACTTCTAAACGGCTCACGAGTTGAACGAATAGTCGTATGAATAGTCATACCATAAAATGTTTGGCTGCATATTAAAATAGGCTGATTGCTGGTGCCTTTTCAACATTCCTTGGAGTTTTTTTTTCAAAAACAAAAACTTTTGTGTTTTTCAATTTCAATTCTAATGTCTGACTTTGAATTGTATTTTTAGTGGTCGGCAACAGTGGACTTGGATTTCATTTGCGATGCAACAGAAAAAATAATTGATTTATAATATACGTTAAGGGATGGAATACTGGAAAGCGAAGGGAAAACCAAGTTTGAAGAAAAAGTGGTCACAAAAGAAGAAGAAAAAAATAAAAACAAAACAAAATTCAAAGAAGAGTTGCAAAACCAGTTGGCGTTTGATTTGAAATACATTTGAGTATTGGATGCAATACTCAGACATATCTGTGACTGAAGGCCGCAATCACTCCATTGTAAGCCTTCTATGACTTCTCACAAAACAGGAACCGACAGAAGAATAAAAACAAAAACAAAATAAGAAAATTTTGTGAACAAAATAAGAAGAAGAAAAAACTCGAAACTCTTGAGTCTACTCCGTTTGGAGCTCTCGTTCAGCCTTTTAGGCCAGACATGAACTCTAGAATACATAGCAACTCATTTCAGACATGAATTCTCAGACACTTTCGTCGTTAAGAAAAAGAGCAGCACTTGAACTGAACGAACATAAAAAACAACAAAAAAAGTTAGAAAAATTGTTTCAGAAAAAATTATGAAGAATGGGTTGAAGAAAGGGCTCGGATTCGTTTGAGCGCTCAGTCACTCACCAGACGCTGTACATAAGAAACAGACGCGTGAAGAATGAAGACTTTTGAGGGTAATGTATTAATGTGAAGACAATGGCGTAGACAAACCACCCCCAGCCCACCAGACGCAAGGCTATCAGACCGTAGCCCAACGGACTCTCGTATATGTAAAGCACTTCGCCTGGGTCAAACATCTAAGGCAAATTGAATTTTCAAATTAGAATAATTGAAACCAATTTTAATTAAACTTCAGTTTAAACAAAACAATAAAATCTGTTGTCAGTCAATGTCTGTCAAAGAACTTACCGACTGTTCTTGGAGGAATAGCACCGCATATGTAATGGTGTAAAGGGTCATGAAAATGCCTATCTTCATGGATGTGCCCATCTTGAGCCTGGCCCTGGTCACTGTGAATCCTTTAGCCAAAAGAATGAGCAGAAGAAGAAATATAATGGTAGACACGGCTTCAAAACTTCGACCTTAATTACAAACAAATCAATCATTAAGTCAGTTATATTATCTTTTTTGCTTCTTTTCATGCACTTTAGGGGAGATTATGTCTTGAATGAACTATCAACAATATGTACATTGATGTACGCCTGAAATCATTTTGAAGAGGTTAGAAAACTTTAGCAAAAATTAAGAGCAACGCCTAAAACACTCATCTGTTTTGTTGTTTTAAGAATAAAATTCTTGATTTATTACTTATTATTTATGAAAAGAGGCGAACATTTATTTCGGCTTAAATTTTATATATAATTTTATTGTAAATTCTGAGCCAAAAGTCATGTAATCTGTTTATTCGCTGAAAAATGCTTACCAAATAATTTCACAGCATTGTATCCGAAGCCATGGTTTGCATACAATCCATAGTAAATGCATAGCAATGTTATTCCCACACATTCTGGTTATGCAAACAATACAATAGAGAAAAGAGATGTGCAAAAAAATTGTCAGTAAATTTTTCTGTATTGTTGTCTACACTATATTGAGAAGAGTGTAGTTCACACCTGACAGAAGAGATGCCAAGTACAGTTTGTAAGTCACATGGAATAAGTGACGCGAATATAAGGCATCTAATAATTGAGTAATACTTTTTTAGAAGTATTTAATAATAATAATAATAATAATAATAGTCATAGTCATAGTTAAACGTTAGATGTGTCCAGGTTAGATCAAGGCAATCAACTATTAAAGGAGCTACCAGGAAATTTAATGACGGTTATCGAATCTATTAAGGCGAGAGACCCTATTTTAACTAATAAATTAGTCTATAATTTTCAAATTTATGGGCAATTATTGTATACTTTAATCGATAAATTTTATTAAAGCCTTTGGTGAAAAAGAAATTCTTGGACTTTTTCTGTGGAAAGTTAGTTAACAAGTTTTCTGTTTGGGAAATAGTCTGCTTTATGCACACCATTGGCCACATCTGTCGGTAAAAGTACTCACAGGCTTCGAAACAGGAGGCCACGAATAGCAGGTAATAGAGTAAAGTAAATATCAGATCCGTGTGCAGAATATCTAACAAATATTCCAGATTCTTTTATTATCCAAGATCAGTGTATAATTGATATAAAAACTCACAGAACTCGTCGGCAGAGAAATGCTTGAGCCATATATCGTTAACGTTATTAGTCATGTTTATCTTGTATCTAAGTTTCAGCCCCTGGAAGACAGTGTCATTTACCTCAACTCTCTTTTTTGATGAATTATTTGCATAAAAATAACTCAATTCTTTGCACTCAATCATCGGATTTGCAGAAAACAAATCCGTTTTCAAAGTGAAAGCACCGAAAAGAAAATATTTTGATGCATTATAAAGTGAAATACCTTGGTCGATTCGCAATTGTCGATGACAATAAACCACCAGCGTTCCCGAAAAGAGTGGAACTTTCGGAAATGAGTGCACCGGTACCACAAAGTGTTGTTGTCATACTCTTCTTTGTATAGACCACAACCGGACGCCTGGGTCGCCTTAAATCCTTGCTTAAATTCGGTCAAATTGATGATTTGATTGTTTTGATCAGGCAGGACATTCTGTCTATCTGTGCACGTCTATTGTCAACACGAATAAACATTAGTTTCATAATTAGTCTCAAATGAATGAGCTTGTTTTCGATATTTACTCTTGATTTGTTTTTGTAAACTGACGGCCATTGAGCATCAAAATAGAGCAGGAACTTTTGTGGCTCGTAGCTCTAGATCGAATAAGATGATTTTTTCAAAATCTAGCTAGTTGCAAAATTTAAATAGTCAAATTTGAAAAAAGTAGCCTACTTTCGGATAATGGATGTCGTATTCAAAGACTCCGTCGGATGATAAAAAACAGAACCTGGAGAGGAACACCCAGTTCTGTTAACGAATCAGAATATATAAAGATAAGAAATCAGCGCCAATTAGTGGAGAAAAGGGTTAAAATCGTTACTCAATCTAACATATACTTCAGTTGTTATCGTAAATTATATAACAAAAAATAAAATATATATAACATAATATACAGTAAAACAGTCTGACTCTACAGCCAGAATAGCGGAGGACAAGTGCAATAAAAATTAATAGCAATCCAATAGTGGCATGAATTTTATGGTTTACCTCTTTGGTGTCTAACTCGCCCTCAATTATTTTGGCCGAAATCAAGTCTGACAAGTCTTGCAATAAAACACTAATAAAACATATCTTCCAATAATACATAGTAAACAACGAGATCACCAATAATTAGAAAATTGTTTTTTTCAGACACTAAATATTTATAAAACAAAGATTAGTATATTATTCTGCAAGGATATCAATTCCGATGATTTCTATCGCACACCAGTAGTCATGACGACCCAGGACTTACTTGAATTCACAACAAATTAGTTGGAGAATTTTAATGAATTTCTTTTTTCTTATGAATATCTCGATTAATATTCAATTCGAGCGCAGAATCCAAAGAATTTTCTGAATTATTCTAAAGAATTAAAAGTTTTGTCATTTATTCAATTCATTTTTGAAATCAGAGCCTTTTTATATGAAATGGATTTGACTCTGGGTTTATTCAGCATGCAATTGATCTATTGTTTGACATTTGCCAAATGGGCGCATAATCTAATTGAAAAATTGCATGTACTTAGAAGTTTCCTGGAATCGATTGCCTCGATTATCCTAATGACTAACCTGAGCGTAACTTCAAACAGGCCGTCCCTAAATATGTGAAAATATTAAGAAATTCAAAATACATTAGCCGTAAAAGTTGAGCCCAACCTAAAAAAGCACAGAACAGTTGCCTTCAACTTGAATTCATTGTTGTCATTACTCTAATTAAGCTTTGTTATGCTAAATTAACAAGTTATTATCGTAATTATAATTATGTTATAAACTGTAAAAATCATGCGAAGCTGTTTAAGAAATACCCCCCACTTCTTGTTAGATCAGTTCAAATTAAGTTCAAAATTTTGAAAGATACTTTATTTTGATTTTCTTGACTAGTCTTTACCATTTTTCCAAATAGGACCATCTTGAATAATTTATTGTTATTCGCTAAATAAACTTGAAACTTTTACTTAAGCCTTTCACCTAAAAGTACTGGTACTTCTCAAAAATTTCACTTAATTACCATTTTATTAGAATTCATTCTCATTTAAATTGGACTGGAGATGTTTGAATGTCAATATTTTGAGTTTAATTTGTTCATGCTAGAATGCTCTTTCAAAAGAAAAATAAATGAAAAATATTGTAAACTCTGCTATGAATCATGAATTTCAGAATATGAAAAATAGATGACTTGTGAGCGCTTCAGACTATACTAGAATTTATAACTAGCAAGTATTCAGAAAATGTAATACAACGACGATAAAGTACTTGAGTCTTTTATTTGTTATTAGCAATTATATACTTATAAAGTTGATCTATATGATCCAATTTAACCGCATGTCCAAATTTTAATTATGTTAATTAATGTTAACAGTTTTTACAATTTCTCTAAAAAATGTTATAACTTGAAACAATCAAGATTGTAAGAGAGAGGGGGGCAATCAGAAGTGTAGGAGAGTGGGGGAGTCATGTTGAAATTATATACTCTGAATCTTCGTTATTGTCTTAAAAAATTAATGAAATGTTCTCACGCAATTGAAAATTTCCAATATAAAACAGGCTGTTTTCAATTCGACGAATAAGTGGATCAAGTTCGATATTAATTGATTAAATGAAGGCTACTTTGGATCTGTAGTTAGGCGAAAACAAATGCTCAATTAATAGCTTGATTAATTATCTAAATATGGATCATATCAACCATTATTTACTCAAAATTGTCAATCAGATACGCAAATAATTGATTTCGCGGCTGATTAGCTGAATAACTCGAAAAATTGATTCTGATCTCATTAAAAATGTGATCAGGTGAAAAATTATCGAATGTTAGTTTTAATGATTAAACTTTCCACGAATTCGAATGAAAATGACTCTGGTAATGAAACGGAAAACTTTCAAATCAATGAACCGTTTGTTTATTTGTTACTTAATTAATAGGTTTTCTCATAATTCCCATACAATTCCTACGTTTGACTTGAGGTTAAATTTCTTACTCCTTTAAGATATGCTAAAAATCATATCTAATGGCATAAAATTAACTGAATTAATAGTATTGACTAAAAAAACCGCAGTCATTGGCAGTGAGTCCTGAAAATAGATATAGATAACAGTGAAAAGCGTTTTTTATAGCCTTGTATTTGCCATTAGAAACGAAAAGTTGATTACAAAATTCCACTTCAAATGAAAGGTTGTTTGAAATGAAAAATATTCTCAACAGTTATATGACGTTCAGTACTCGATGTGGATGAAAATTTTGCGCACATTTTATATATATATATTTGATGATTAAAAGTCTGATTTTCTGTCAAATTGATCGATCGGTTTGGACATGTCTTTGGCTGTAGAGAGTGGCGCCACTACTACTGTGGCTGTTTATGTGCCGACCGATACTTATGACCAGAAGAGCGCCAAACGCTTTCATTTCGGGGCCGCAAACTTTAAGCTTTTGAAGCCGAGTCAATTGGACTCGTTTCTCAATGAAATCAAGACCACCATTTCAAAGCACCAAGTTAGGAGGATTGCCATCGGAATGCCCGGAATCATTGGCGACCAAGACAAAAAGGTACGCAATAAAACATGACTCATTTTTATCGAATATTCTACCTCATCTATCTTAGAAACAAAATTATGCCTCCTTAAAATATGCAAGTTAATGTTAACTAGCTAGAGTGTTTGTAAAAATATTTTTGTTACTATGTTTATAATGTAATTTATAATTTATTAAACATTGTTTTAAATAATTCTTTTGTTTAACCAAAAAACCTTTCCTTTAATTGCGAGGCAAATCTGAGTCAAATGGGAAATTTTTGTTAAAGTAAACAATTTAAGTAATCAAATGACCATGAAGTTTGATGCTCATGAATAATTATTTGCTGAAATATTAGTTTTCAAATAAATATTTGATAAGAATTGAGCAATGATTCTAACTATTGACTGACAAATGACTCGTACTCTTAATTAAAACAATTTTTTAAATCGATTTTTAAAAACTTGAATTTTTGTTAATTATTTTCCAGGCCTTGAGAAGAGCTGTAGATAAGGTATGGCCAAATCTGGAAAGTATCTGGGTTGGCAACGACACGGAAACGGCTTTAGGTGGGTATCAGGCTATAAAGTGTGTCATTAATCCTATGATAAGAGCAATCATTTGACTGAAAATTACTAATCAAATAAAATCTAATGTCTGACACATAGCTTGTATTGACGACAATAAATATGCCATCAAATGCATAGTGATATCTGGCACCGGCTCCTGTTGCTATGGCAATAACGGACAGAGAACTGTAAAAATTGGAGGATCCGGACATATAATAGGTAACGAAATTTATTAGTTTATCAAATGATAAGACATTTGAAACAAACAATAAAGCCTTTAAAAGAGTTTACCTAAGAGATGGTTCAATTGATTATCAGGCGATAGGGGCTCCGGATATTCCATATCTCACTTGGCATTGAGAGAGGCCCTCAAAGACTTTGAATACAACCATTTGTCCAATGAGTCGGAAACACACGAAGACAAAACGATTCTCTTGAATGTCATCCTAAAGCACCTGAACCTGCAGTCGATCTATGAGTTGGTCAGTTGGAGTTTCGTCGCCTCTAAGGCCGAGATCGCAGACTTGGCCCCACTCATCATCAAACTGTCCGTCGCCGGCAATCCGATGGCCAAACAAGTGGTCGACGCGGCTGTTGAAGAACTGGTCGGTGATATCAATTGTTTGGTTAAAAGGCTGAGAAGTGGTAGTTATGTTGAGGACAGTGCCATACAAATCGGATTTACGGGTAGTCTATTGACTAGAAGCGAGACTTTTTCTAAATTGGTGTCTCAAAAGTTGAAGGAAAGTGTCCAGGCCAATATTGTTCTCCTTAAGGATACTGTTATGGGTGGTCTCAAAATGATTGCTAAAAGTCCCGAATCAAAGGATAGTGTCCATCAGAACGGAAGTTCAATCAATCAAATGACAAATGAACAGTTGTCTCAATTAGTTCTTCCCGTTTCGACATCACTTTCACTGACAGAGAAGAGAAACGACAATTCTATTAGATTGGACTCAATGTCTGTCAAAGAAGGCATTGAACTGATGATCGAAGAGGAGTCCAACAACTTTCGGGAAATTAGAAAAAATATCGATTCGATTGAGATATTAATTAATAGAATAACTCATGCCTTCAAAAACAATGGCCGTCTCTTCTATGTGGGCAGTGGAACCAGTGGCAGACTTGGTGTTCTCGATGCCAGTGAATGTCCGCCAACATTTTCGTGTCCTCGATATCTGATCCAGGGTATAAGTCCACTCAAATTGTCAAACACTAATAAGTCTGGTATTGGAACTAGGAATCATTGCCGGCGGTCCCAAAGCCATACAGTCGTCCTTCGAAGGCGCAGAAGATTCGATTGTCGAAGGAATAGCTGCACTGGAAGAAAAGGATGTCACTGAAAATGATGTGGTCATAGGTTTGTCATAAGACGAATCATTGGTTGCAATCAATTGAACTGTTTTTGCACTTTTGTCAAAGGTATCGCCGCCTGCGGTCGAACCCCTTTTGTTTGGGGCTCTCTCTACGCTGCTATCAACCGGAATGCCTACACATGTCTGCTGTGCTTCAACCCAAACATAGAGCCTAAGCTTAAATTAGATTTGGTCCTAACGACAACTACTGGTCCGGAAGTGTTAACGGGTAGCACTCGCCTGAAGGCGGGCACAGCCACAAAATGTATTCTAAATATGTTGACCACACTATCTATGGTTCAGTTGGGAAAGTGCTTCGAGAATCTGATGATAGACCTCATGCCTTCGAACGACAAACTCAGGGACAGAGCGTTGAGAATAAGTCTACTTCTTCTGAATAGCGACAAAGTCTCGGAAATGACAGTAAAACAGACTTTAATTAAAAACAATTACGACATTAAAAAGACTGTCATTGAGTTGAGACAAACGATTCTTAAAAACTAATGATTTTAATCTTCAATTCAAACTTTTATTATTCTTCTATTTATTGTAATTCATAGTAACTTTTGTTATTGAAAATGAATAATTTTTATCAATTTTAAATGACATAATAAAGGCAAAGTACCAAAACGATACCCACAATTATTTCAACTACAACATGGTCTATTTAACAAAAAAGATGCCAATTCACTTGATTGCAATCAAAATGAAATTTGGTCTCTCAATCAAATAAAACCAAAATTTTCAAAAAAATCTTTATTTAAAAATGAATTAGTCACAAAAGGTATGTAAATAAATGAAATGAAATGAAATATAGCTTCAAAACTATTACAAAAATTAACTTAAAGATTAAGCGATTCAAATATTTAGAGAACAAACTGATAGAGAGGACAGGTATCACAAAATATTACAATATTCGACTGAAACATATTAAACTGCGGGAACTGGTCTTTACAACCAGTGGTCGAGTGATAGTTAAGGATCTGATTTATTCTATCGATTATTTGGTCGATCGATAGATTCGTTTCGAAGCGAAGATTACATGATTTGCAGACCAAATAACCGGCGATTGTCTGCATTTCGAAAGTCCGACAATAGGGACAAATCACTGCTCGCCTGTACTTCAGAACATCCAGGAATTGTCGACTTTTCATCTCGTCCTCTATTGTTTTGAGTCCTTCCCAAGACTTTGACGCTTCCATTACCATCTCGTGTCTCTTGATTACGACTCTCAGCTCCATCGGTGATAATTTCTTCATTCTTGTGTCGAGAGAATGTGCTGTCGCCTCTTCGCCATTGAGGTTCACTTTAGCCATGAGATCGGTAATCGAAGAATCCATTCCTTACTATTTGATGCCAAAGTCGTCAAACAATATATTGAATTCAATCACTAAAACAAAATTTATCGAATGAAAGACAGAGTGAAGACAATCACTGATTGAAAATATGTTGCTTTCAAAATGAATAATTCAAACTATGAAATATAGACTAAACACAAGTGAGCAAGGTCTTTATAAATTTCAAATAATTAAAGTGATGACATTCAATATTTATTCATCAATAGCCTATTAATTCAACTTTAAACAAAAATTATCCTAAAATTTGATTCTGATCTTGGTATTAACTTTAATTACTCGATGAACTGTCAAAAGGTTTCACATATTAAGTCAAGAAATTGGAAAGTTTTTCAAATAACAAATCTGAAGGCAATCTCAAAAGTCAATCTCAAATGTAAACTCATGATTCTTGATAAAAGTATCAAGTTCAATAAAAAAACAAACAAACAACAAAACTCTGCATAAATTAATCGGGAATTACTCATATAAGTAGTCTTTGATTAGAATCTATGGGTAAATACCGTAGAGTCATATAATTAGCATTTTTTCACTAATTCTTAAATGAATTCAGGTTCAAAATAATTGGCATTGAGTGTCGAACTTTAGTCTTATTTTGAAAATTAAACTGAAATGATGAACATGATTGTTTTAAATATTATCTGAAGTCAAATTTACGACATATTTTACCAAGAGTTTGGAGAGGATTTCTACCAATTTTTACAAAATTAAATCCAATTTATTCTGAAAATGAGTGAATCAAATAAACTGAAAGACATAACGAACACCACTTCTTCCCTACAAATTGAATCCAAAGTAGGAAAAGAAAGTCTTTCCTCAAACCTGAAGAATATATTTAGTGATCCAAAACTGTTGAGCCATAAGAACTATATTGTAGGGGAAGAAGACATGAATCAACTCAAAGATTTGGTCGAATATGATTTAGTGGTGACTTCAACCCCAGATTCGATGCTTTTGAAAGCGTCACCAGATTTGGAACAAAAGGACAGAAGGAAACGAAGACAATACTCGCCATATTGTCGAATAAGTAATAAAAATTCAAAGAAAATAAACTCCGAATTGGAAAAAGAAGACAAAGAATTGGACGTCTCTCAGGTGACGGCTTAAGACGACTTACATATCTGATGGACAGTCTATTGTTTAATCAGTCATTCATTACATTTTTAATTTCATAAAATTTAAACTTTTTTATTAATTCCTCAAAGAGTTTAAAAGTGATTCAAAAGTGATTCAATTTATTACATAAAAACCAATTTATAAATAAATAATTTTTTAAATGCCATCGAAATGATCACAAATTCGATAGATTTAAGACTTGTTGTTGTCATCCATTCTGAGCGCAAAGTTAATGTCATCTACAGAGACATTAAGTCGGATCCGTTTGCGAAGATGTGAGGATCCGTTATCTATGAGAATCAGTCGACAAGAAAACAAATTATAGGCCACTCTTTCCAATTGGACAGTACTGGGAATGGAGTGACCCTCGAAATGACAAACTTCGATGTGGTGTTTGTAGACATCAATGAAGTCGCACTCTTCCACTCCCGACATACGGAACTCCTGAACCACTGACTGAAGAAATATCTTCTCGTGAAGAGTAGCTCTTCTAATGCGAGTCAACTTCAATGAACTGAAAATCTGCTCCAAAGCGCTGTTCACTGAACTCATCGAAACCGTCTTTTCGTCGGCCAATTGTGCCGTTTCTACGGACAGCCGACAGATATCGAGAGCACGTCTGGCATCACCAGAAACGGCGGCAATTTTCCTGCAAATCAGTTGCAAAGCATCGAAATCGAAGATTTCGGGCAAACCTTCGAGTCGTGATTTGATGATAGCCTCCAACTCTTTATAGGAATAGGGATGGAATGAAAGGCGGGTCAGTCCCAATCTACTCGACACCCGATTAATCATAAGCTTTTCCGGCAAATCCATGGCATTAGCTATGGTTAAGACAATTAGTTTGGAGTTCGGTCTCGTCGGCCAATCAAACAAATGGTATAAAATGTTTTGCTTTCGAGTTCGCAGTAAATCCATTTCATCGACTAATAGGACCACAAACTCATTGTCCGAATCGCAGTTCGAGAACCGGTCGTTAAGGATGTCGGCCGCTTGATATGAGCTCTTCTTCTCTCCCGTCAACTCCTTATTTGTCATTCAAACCAAACATTAAGTGCTCTCAAAGTTTACAATTTAGACAACAAATGATTACCCGAAGAATCTGAACGTAAGACTGGAACGGATCACTTAATTTCAATCCATTGATTTCAACGAATGTGAAGTTCGGATAATTGTCACTCATTTCAAGTTTGCGGCGGACCTCATGAACAGTGGCTGTCTTTCCAGTGCCCGGAACTCCCGATATATACATACAACTGACCAAAAGTAAGCTTTAAATAGAGATAAATATCAACGGAATGGATGGCATACCCGCCGACGCCCTCCAGTAGTTTGCTTTCCACATAATTGAAGATATCTTTGAACTGCGATTCCCGACACGGAAGTGATTCGGGTACTGCACTAGAGCTCAACCTCTTAAACGCCTCATACAACCAGTCTTTCTTTGCGTCAAATATCTTTGCTTTTGTCTTCTTTTTGGACATAACTTTGTTTTTCACATTTGATTGAATTTTATTTACTTTTAATCCTTTTTCTGGACTTTTATCACAAATGACTGCAGTTTTTGATTTACGTAAGGATTTGATCGACTTCTTTGGCTGAGTGTCCTCTGAATCACTGAATTCTATTTCAGGACTATTTGTCACTTTTGAGCCAACACTTGGTCTATGGTCTGATTGATCCGATTCTGGTGACGAAAGTCTTTGTTTTGTCCTCCTTTTGACCGGACTTTTCGACTTCTTATCACTTAATGTATGTCTGGAAGTAATTTTATTGACCACTGATTTTGACCGAATTGACCGCCGATTCCGAGGCATTGGATCCTCATTTTGGTCACCATTTAGTTTGTCTTCGAGACTCTCATTAGTGACCAAATCGATGGATACTTTCCTCGACTTTCGTTTGGTCTTTGCTTCGGTAAAGTCATCGATTCCGAACTTAACCGACGATTTTCGGCTCCTATTTGACAATCGGGTCTTCATTTCAAACATTTTTATAAAAAGTCAAAAACAAAACAAACTTTTGGCGCTTTAAATGTCAACAAAAGAGTCGTTCATAAATATCGTTACCTATTCATCACTTAAGGAAATGCCTGAAAATATTTATTTGAAAAACTAATTAAACTATTTAAGGAAGTGTTCTAGCTAATTATTATTGAACAGGCTCTTCGAAAGCTTTGCAGAGAAACACTCGAAATGTGTGAAAAAGTTTCCAAACGAGCTTTAGTTTCGTGTTTTGCATTGAAGAGACTTTTCCACAGTTTTCCTGAATACTTACTAATTCAGAAATAAATGAAATATTGGACCAATTTTTACTCAAATGTAAATTTGAATTCGATTTAAGAGATTATTATTTTAGTGAAAGAACTGAATACCAAAAAGTCTTCAGAAATGTATTCGATTTTTATAATTGTTTTGATATTAGGTTTGAATGAATGTCAGAACTGGTGTTCACTAATCACTGTTAAAGAATATGATTCCAGTGTTGAAGAGATAGTCAGGCATTAGATAGAGATGACCAGAAATTTATAAAAAGTAATCATTTTATTGAAAAGTAGTGATGAGTTTGAGTTATAAAAGTTTAGTCAACAAAAAGTGTTACATTTTTTGAGAGATTAATGACAAAAATATATTCAAAGATATGAATACAAGTAAAGTAAAGTAACGGATAAATGAAGAACATTCCTATTAGAGTTAATTTATGGATGGAAGTTGCTGGATAAAATTCTTAATTTACGATAAGCGATTAACAAATTTATAGTATGATATAATCCTTGATAATCCTTAAATTTTTTCTCAAACAATATTTAGAATTTTTTTTTTGAAAATTTTTTTAAACAATTAAAAGTGAAAATAATTTTTAAAATCATTAAAAGTTTCAATTTAGTGAATAAGTGGGACAGACATTAAGACATCTGGTCCTACCACTCAATTAGTTGGGTAAAGCAACAAGAGTTATCTAGGTCAGTTAGAGCAGCATGGTGACAAGTTTGGCGAAGTAACTAGGAACGAAAAAGTAGCTAGTAACGAAAAAGAATGGAATCTCAAACAGATTGAATAGCCCTCAGTGGACAAGAGGGACCAGACATCAAGTGGCACCTCTGATGCTCTGGTCTTACCACTGAGGGACAGGAGA
>JAQIWP010000173.1:0-35417 GCA_034695525.1 Euzetes globulus
ATCTTCCAAATAACTAAAATAAACTCGAGTTCAATTCAAAACGTTTTAATTGAAATGGACATTCCTAGTCTTTTCAAATATATGGAACAGAGAGTCAGTGATAGTCAGGGAAAGGAAATCTTCAGTTTGGTTCGCCCACTTTGACATCAAACCACAAAACATTCTGATCTGTGAAGTAAATTATGAATTCGTGGCCTCTATAGGAAATGTTGGAAGTGTTGATACTTTGATTTAATTGGTGAGAAATAGACCCCTTTGTTGGACATCTCTGAAAGTCATTTAGTTTTATTCAAATTCAATACAAATTTAATCTAACGATAAAAAGGTTTGGAATATATACTGAATATAATGAATATTAACTGAAAAAATCAAATAATAAAATAAATTATGTTTGAAAGTCTGTCTTAAGCGGGTTTTGCGGCCTTTTGCGAGGCATTCACTTTATCGCCTAAACTAAGAGCCATTCCCTGCGATTTGGCCCGAATTCTGATGTGACCGCTGACAGAAGAGTCGGGCGACGCCTTTTCGATGCTAACGTTGGCCAACGCGTCCTCACCGAAGATGGATTTGGCGTAAAGATTGGCGGCCAAAAAGCCACAGTCGCCCGACAGCGCCTTCTGCGGCGTCAGACACTTCATGTTCGTCGACTTAATCAAGTGGTTCAGGTAGTCCTGAAGGTCTGTCAGCGCCGTATTGACGGTCACTTTGTTCTCCCACTCGAACTCCTGCCACATCTGACGGAACTGCGAGTCATTACAAGTGGCGGGTATTATGTAATCCATTATATCGATGTGGATGTCGTTGAGAACGACTACATTTCGGTCAGAGGTCGAGCCCGATATGTCGTATACTATAAGACAGAACAAAAGTTTTGGTTAATTCAAATGAAGAGATGAATTCAAGGCAAAGACTAACCGATATTTCCGAAAATGATTCCGTTCTCAGTTGAGGCCACTTTGACCGACGCTTTGATATTTGCGAAGTCGTGCGGCGCCAACACTAAAGGCTGGGGCTTCTCAACCAATTTCAGGTCTCCGAGTGTGGCCAACTCAAGGGTGCAGTTCTGGAGCGTATCTGAACTCTGATTAACGATAAGAACGTCGAGACAGATGTCGTACTGATTGACGTTGACATAGCACTCGGCGTATACCGGATCACTAAAACCAGTCAGTTGTGTAACTTTGGACAGTTTGCTGGCGGACAAGAGGTCGGCCACATTCGAGCCCTTTTGACCCAAAGCCGTTGTTGCGGTTGGGCCGACATTACCGGCGATAGCCTGCGATAGACTCACATCGAACTGGTTTTCCATTGTTTCCGAGTTTTTGCTCATCAGCTGAGAGAAGATTAAATGATCGTCACTTTCAACACATTTATTCTTCTTCGACTTGAGCTCATGTTTGGAATCTTCCTGTTCCGACTTAGTGCTGGTCAGCATTGAGTCCAAAGAAGAACGCATTTCAGACAAAAATATTTCCTTCAGAAGTGTTTCCAACTCAGCGTTGACTCCGTTTTGTGAACAGAAATTGGTTAAAACCATTAAACAGAGGGCTATCCTCTCGAAGTCGTCGTCATTAATGGTTTGAGTAATTAATTTGGATTTTCCCAAATGAAGAATAGAAGTCAGAATAAGCATCGATTGGGCGATAAAAGTGTTGGCCTGTCTGCCGGCGCCAACCACTTGTTTGTAACGCAGCGCCAGTTTAACCAAACAGTTGGCCAGAGCTGTGCCGATGAAGAACTCGCCGTTCAATAAATATTGTCTGAGCGGTGGAATGTTAGTTGTCTTATCCACAATTTTGGTAACACTGAGCGCCGATTGGGTGGCATACGAGCCGTCAGCGGTCACCGTTCGGGCAGTATTGCCAGTCGGAGCAGACGGTGCCGGAGATTCTTCGTTATCGATTCCATTCTCCAAATTCTTCAGCTCCGACTCAACGATAGGTATTTCTCCAATTGAAGACCTGATGATAGACATGGCGTCTTGTATTTGGGTCTCATTGTCGTCGCAGAACTCGCCCAGAATCCAGATCAGCCCTCTGTGCACTTTCACGTTACGGATCGATGGAAACACATCCAACACTTTGCTTATTATTAGATTCTTTTGACTGACATTCTTCTGAATGAACTCTCGGGTGAAGACAATGACCAGAATAGCAGTGGACTCGTCGTCGGCGTTAGTCAGCAGTTCGAACAAAGTGGACAACAAATTGCTAGAAGTGACGACATCCGGATATTTCAGACAAATCGAGTGAAGAGTTCCAACCAATAGTTGTCTATATTTATTGGTCTCTTCATTACTTCCTTGTGATTCACTCTGGGTCTTCAGAATCTCTTTCTTTAACAGTTGAACCAATTCCTCGACATTGCGCGACGAAACCAAATCTAATCCCAGATTCAAAATCTTCTGTTTGACCTCCAGATCAGTGGCGACATTAAGTATGCGCAGAATATCCATCATCGAGTCCTGAAGAATACGTTCGGCGGCCGAAGTCGAGTCCTTAAGAGCGATCAGTCGGTCCAATACAATGAGTTTCACGTTATTGTCGCTCTCTTTGATGCAGATGTCAATAAAGCAATTGGCAGCTGCTCTCAGAGCTGTGGGCGCCTGCGATAGTGTGATCAGAGTGGCAGCCGCCTCGTAACGGACGGACGCCGACTGGGATGTGTTCAATAGGTTATAAATGGCGCGAATAAATCGGGACCTTTCGCTCGGGTTTGCGATACAGACTTTGTATATCAATTCAACGATCACTAATTGCAAGATATCATTGAAGCCACCGATTTGGTCCAGACATGAGTTCAGATATTCCAGTGCTTTCTTCTGATCCAAATGTATTAACATTAGAAATGCGTTCCGTTTGCAACTGGCGTCAGCCTCCCGGCTCAAGAAGTCGAGGATCAGTTCCGGTGCGTCCGGAATCAGGAACTCGTAGTTCACGAATATCTTAAATATTGCCAAAACGGCGTTCCGTCTCACATATGAGTGCCGGTGTTCCAGACAGGTCCTGATGGCTGGCATTAGCGGTTCCAACAGTTCAGGCTCTTTGAGTTTGCAGAGGAAACGAAGTGTTGAGCCGCGGATGAACTCATTCGGGTGCTGCAGGTCTTTCCTGTAGGCGTCACAGACTAATATCATTTCGTGAAGAAGTTTGCCATCCGGTCCTCTCTTCGGTACGATTTCCCAGAATATAAGCAACAGTTTCTTGATTTGATGATCATTTGATGGCAAACAGTAGCGGATGACTGTCATCAACATATTCGGTGGGAATTTCTCGCCATTCAGTATCAAATAAATCAGCTTCTTAAGCGCTTCCGTCTTCGTCTTTGTTTCGCCCTTTTCTGAAGAGAAAAAGTAAACATCAGTTGAAATGACTGTCATTTTCAGAAGTGAATCAAATCAAAGACAAACCCAAATCATTTCTGAGCGTCACTTCGTTGACGGTGTCGTCCAATTCGCTGTTTATTAGTGTATAACAAATAGAATCGGCCGAAGAAGACATCTTTCAATTTGATCTCTTAGTCAGTGATCAGTGAATGTAAATAAATAGCAATTTATTGATTATTTTGTGATTAAAAACTCAATAATGATTTGAAGACACGTCAACATTGACTGACTTCACGTTTGATACGAATCCACAGACAACATAACATTTTTACGTGAGTCAATTGAATACCCTTTTCAGTTAATTGACAGAATTAGCTTGATACCTCAGACAATAAACATTAATATAGATATCTATTTATTTCTTAATTAATTTAGATGAAACAGTAGTTTGTTATTTGATTAATCAACTTTTATGTAAAACTTAATTGTTACTTTTGGTAACGCCTTTTGTGAGTATAGAGAATATGCGGCAAAAGAGGCATAATATGATCTGTTTTATGGCCCATAGAGTGTACTAACGATCAAAAGTTTTACAACAAATTCAATCCTAGGACTGTTCTTCAGATTTTGAATAAAAAGGGTTAAAATGATTAAATATTTAAACTCGATTTAATCAAAATTTGTTTCAATAAAATCATTTCCATTTATTTGATTCAATCAATTAAGTGGTTTTAAACAGAAATTGATTTGAAGAAAAATTAATTGTAAGCCAACTCCAACTGAGGGCTGGAACTTAGTTAAGTTGATTGATTGAACTTAATTGTTGCATAAGTCGGTCAAAATCAATGAAGACTTGACAGAAATTCCTCCAATTGTCTCAGAAAATGCCACAAAACTCTCTGGATATCAGACAAAACTGTCTGAAGTAAAGAAATTGTTCCCCAAATTTGGAGAACAACTCCAACTCTTTCCGAACGCAACACAAGTCACACAACTCTATGAATTGCGTCAATCCAGTCAAGAGCTGTTGGAAGCCATCGACAGATCGGCTTCAGATCTGTTGGACAACGAAATCGTTTTGGAGAAAAGCATTGGAAAGGGTGGTTTCGGTGATATCTTTAGGGCTAAACAGAGAGGACAGACTATTGCCGTTAAATTCATGCGCATTGCCCACCATGAAAGCAATGTCAAAAGAGTCTTCAAAATAGTGTCGGACTTCAAACACGAGAATATTCTCAGATTCATTGCCCTCAATGACCCGGACTCTAATGTAATGGCGATGGAGTTTGCAAAATATGATCTGGATAATCATATGGAACAGAGAGTCAGTGATAGTCAGGGAAAGGAAATCTTCAGTTTGTATGAAGTTCAGAGGTTTGCCACACATATCATAGAAGGGGTCAACTATTTGCACAAAGAATGGTTCGCCCACTTTGACATTAAGCCACAAAACATTCTTATCTGCGAAGTGGGCTCTGAATTGGTGGCCAAAGTGGCCGACTTTGATACCATTCAGCCCTGCTTTAGATATGACAGAAACGGCAATAAAAAGCTCATACAATGGAGAGCTCAGTGCGCAACCCCTCGCTATTACGCACCCGAAGTATTCGACAGTCACAGGGAAAGTCTGACTAAAGATAAATCATTTAAAGCACCAATTATGGATGATGTCCGCAAACCCGATATCTATTCTGTGGGTCTCGTCGTTTATAATATGCTGACCTTTTGCCGTCCTTTGCCTTCCTTAGAAATGGATGACCCCAAGGCTGTAGCACAAAGATCTGAAGAGATGTGGAAAACATACGACTCTATGTTTAACCGATTGCCAAACGTCCCCAACGATAGAGATTCCTTTGAAGACGTTATTCGGGTTATGAAGAAATTACTGAATCCCGACTATAAGAGCAGGGAATCCCTCGAATCAGTATTGGGTAACAAGTATTTCAAAGACTTTCGTAGCGGTAGAACAGAACCCCGAGAGTACCGACCATTGGTAGACACGAAGAGAGATGTCTTCTTATTCAGGAAACAATTGCCCAAAAGCATGAAATAGAGTCGATGTGACTAACTTTAGGGCACCAGAAGTGCTAATCAAGAATTCAATTCATTAAAATTGAGTGAAAATCAAAAATTTATTCTTTACTTTAATTTTAATTCACTATCAAATGCATCCAAAAATTATAATTCTGTTTATTAGTTCCAAAATTCTTATATTGAATGCAATGGAAAGATGTGGTGACAGAAGACGTTTAATCGGTTTACATCACACTATTGCTACAAATTTCCATTTCTTGGCATTTTTCCCTTACAATTTTTATCGACCTCAGTGGGGATACATACTATACCCCTTATGGCTGCCCCTGGTTTTTGATCTTCTATTCATAACGTATATTCGGAAGTAATAAGTGATCACTTCTTCAATATTAAACTCAAAAAATAGGCTCAACTCTTATGGAATATATATCCAATTTTCCCGCCCAACAAACTTATTGATTCTTCTAATATATGAAACATTTTCAACAAATAATTATCAATTTTGATTTCGACTAAAAGAATACTCAAGTAATTTTTTATTTAAGACATCTTTAAATAAATTTGGTAAAAATTTAAATATTTATTGAATTTAATTTTCATTGACGATATTAAAAGTTGTTTTAAGGCATAAAAAGCTATTAAACAATTTTATGATGTCTTTAAACATTTGCTAAACTTTAGATTTACTAAATATTATCTTCTTTTGCAATAATTTCCTTTTCTATTAACAAATTCTTTCTAAATTCGTCTGCTTTTGGATCCGAAAACTTTAGATTAGGTGAAATTCGTCTCAAAGTATTTCCGTCCGGATCATCAGTTCTATTCTGTGCTGTCAATCCCTTACAGTACTTCTGAATCTTAATGATGGCCCAAATCGTGTAAATGATGGCTACAATTATTCCAATGATGGCCACAATGAAGAACCAAAAGCCGTAGAAAGCGATCCAAATGGAGAGGACATAGAAATGAATGGCAAATACTGTACTATAAATAGATTCGACTAAAAGCCAGGGAAATTTGTCGAAATTTTCAACGACATGATAGCTATACGACAGAAGAATTATTGTCTCAACAAATATACTGATCGCACAAATTATCGTAAAATAATATTTTGAGTTCTCTTCCATGACGTGAGAAATCGGTTTAATTATCTCTTTCTGTAGCGTTTCGTTTGACTTCATTTGGTTAACCAATTGATTATCTTTTGTCTCTTTTGAATTAATGTCTAAAATGTTGATAACAATTATGATCAGACAAATGGCAATTGTGAAGAATCGGGAATAAGAGCCGCAACTGTTTAATTCGTCCCAATCCAAATGAATGAGCTTGAATGTGCTCTCTCTGTTCACTGGTTTAGACATTGTCCGATACTTCTTCGGCACGTATTTGTCAACTTTGAAAGCACTGATATTACTTTGAGTCGAGTCGACAGAAGATGTTTTGGGACTTTGACTCACATTTGGAGTTTGTTTTGTGAACGGACTGTGAATTGTTGCCGCGTTTGGAACAGATTCCTTCATGTCTTCACTTATGATGGCAGTCGACTTGTGTTGAGTCTCTTGGCCTGTCTTGTCATCGGTGTACTGATTCTTACTGTCATTTGAATTATCAACAATTATGTTGACATTCATTTCGCTATAAATTCTTTTCAACCGATTTCTGAGCAAAGTTTTGAATTTAAATCAATTATTTTTCAGTTATATTTAAACTTCAATTTATTTATAAAACTATCGTTCAATTTGTTATCATTTGTTTTATTTGAAAAATTAAATATGTTTTCAATTAACCATTTGTTCATTTGGTTAACAATTTTGTGTCAAATCAATTGCAATGAATTGGATGACAACTCAATTGATGACAAATCGGCAAAATCTGTAATATATTTTGTTCGAAGAATTTAATCCATAATGACTTGAAATGTTGTTTACTTGAGAACAGTTGGATCTGATTTGTTTCCTTTCGTTTCCGAACGCTATTATCATAACAGACGACAAAACAATTTATCTCTTTTTTCACAAACATTTCTGGATATTAGACTTTGACAGGAATTCAAACAAATTAATAGTTCGCGACTCAAATGCAACACAAATATCGACAAATTGGTCTCATTTGCCGAATGATATCGATTTTGGGTTTACAGTAGAGCGCAGTTCTTATGGCAATCCCTTGGCCGGCCATACTTTATTTTTCAAGAACAACAGTTACTATTTGTACAAAAATCAGACGTTTGTAAGGAAGGAAGAAACCCGATATTGGGAACCAAAACTTTGGCGCAATTGGCGATATTTGGTAACTCTTCGCAACTCTAGTCTTGTTCTGTTGGCCACCAAAGGAGAGTTCCTATCTTCCTCAACTCAGGGCAAGACATTCAGTTTTGACAATGCAGACTTACCTGGTATTATTTTTCTATTTATTATTTGAGTAAAATTACTTTTGGCTACATTTTACAGAAAGTAAGAGTGAATTTACACTTTTGACGGATAATATTCATTTCGATTCAAATCAATTGAAATTTTTATTTCCATTGAATGATCAAAAATATTTGGCGGTCTTCAAGACTCGCGGAGAGGGATTCTACTGTATTTTGAATAATTTCTACGATCAGGTCATTTATACCAAAGTTTAGAACTAAGTTTTCTAACATTTGTTTTATAATTTTAGTGCATTTATGAACCAATTCATCAAATATTCAACTGTTCGGCAGATTTATTGCTCACTAAACAAAAAGATTGGATTTATTGGATTTGGAAAGAGTTTAGTTTGAATGTTCACGAATTGCTTATAATTATAAGCGGTTCCTCTTTGGCCGTTCTCTTCATTAATTTAATGCTTTTAATTATTTCTCTCAATAGATATATAGAAATGAATTAAGAATTTCTGAGATTTACTCGAAAAACAATTTAAGTTAAACCAAATTCATCGGAAAATTGTAAAAGTTTTTAAAATGAGAAATAAATTAGTATTGAATTCGCAAAATAATAGGAATATTAGTAATTGAGTGATGAGACGATTGCAGACAAAATTCCAATTTGGGATTTTCCTGATCATCATCCTTTTATTTCAACCAGGATTTAAAGATAGAAATACCCTTTTTTACTACCTATTAACTAACAATATTAAATCGCAACAAAAACATTTTTTAGATTAACATTTTGAATAAAACTGAATAAAAGTAATTTTTACATCTTGATCATTTATGAACATTTTAATTACTAACAATTAAAGTCCTTTAATTATTTTACAAAATAATTTCAAGTAGATCAAAGTTTGGGCCACCATTTCGGAAACCTGGTTCGGATTTTGAAATTGATTTGTTATGAATTCACCAAACAATAAAACAAAATCCTCTTTAAGCCCGATATTGCTATCAGATAAATTTTGATTTTCTATAACATCTTTTAAAATTTTCAAAATATCCTCGACCCTTTCCTACATCAAGTAAGGGCCATTATTACATTCCTAAAAAAACTAACTTAATATTTTTTTTTAATTTATCGAATAAGACAAGTGAACAAGTATTAGAAATTAATTTGGTTGCCATAACTATAACCTTGCTATTTTTAACGGTTTCTAAAGGCTAGAGACGTTTGCGATGTTTTCCTGAAATTGTATTTAAAATTTTTATTAAATATTTTCGAGAAAATAAGGGATAGAAACAAATGAATCGATAGCTGAGACACAAAAATTAAGTTTAAATGCAAATTACAGAACAATTTGGACCAAAACCAAAACAATTACAATATTTGACACATTCGTTGTGTGGGAGGACTCAACACAACCCGAACGGCTTCATTGAAAACCTGGCAATGATGTAATTGATAAAAGGTCAGTCATTCTATTTTGGATATACCTCTTGTACGCCGGACATAGTCATCGCAGAGCACTCCACATATTTGTCGGCCTTTATTTTATTGGCCAACTTTTTGCCCATCGATCGCGAAATGTATTTTTTGATAACATTGTTATCCAGAGTCAGCTCAGTCTGACTGGCAGTCAGTCCATTGGAATATCTGATGTCTGTTTTGGTGCCGACAAGAATATACGGCGTTCGGGGACAGTGGTGTCTGACTTCTGGCTGCCATTTGGCAGTTATGTTGTGATATGAGTGGATGTTATCCACACTAAAGCACAGCAGAAATACATCGGCCTAACAGACCATTCCAAGCAAACAACAGTTTAATTCAAACTCATTTAGAATACAGTCTAACCTCGGCTTAAAAATTTTGTAGTAAAAGTAGAACTGTCTCTTAAACCTGGCTAATTTAACATTTGATAGGATCTTGGTAGATGTGGCAAAACTGTTTCTTAAATCTAATTGTTTTGAACCAAGGTTAGACTTGTTCAATTATTTTTAACGCCCACTTACACCGGGATAAGAGAGTGGTCTGAGCCGCTCATAGTCTTCCTGTCCGGCGGTGTCCCAAAGAGTCAGATTAACCTGAGTTCCATCGAAGTCGAGACTTCCGGCATAGTTTTCAAAACTATCGAATAGTTATGAAAATAGAAATCAAAATTTGTTTGCTTTTAATAGTCGACAAAAACAATAGAAAGAAGTCATAGAATAATAAACACCAGTCTATGAGAGACAGGCTTTAAGTTTAGTCAAAATAAACAAACTCATGAGTAAATTTCATACACTGTTGGTATGTATTCCCCGGTCGGAAATTTGCCAGTAGTGTAGCTTATCAATAGGCAGGTCTTACCCACTGTTCCTAAAAATGGTAATCATTTTTCATATTTAGAGTAATCGGATTCAAGTTATGGAGGAAAGAGTCGAAACAAATTCATACCATCGCCGACAACAACCAGTTTTATTGGACGAGTGGCACCACAGTTCTGATTAGTTGTCATTAGCACAGAATCGATTCAATAATATTTGTCGAATTAATTGTTTTTAAGACAACAAAATATGTGTCAAAACTGTTTGACAAATAGCTATTGCGATGATTAGTCAGTAATGTTAGACATTCATTGAAATAAGATATTCATTGAATGCTTGAATTGAGTGAAGAATTTCCATTCAAACGACTGGTTTTTGGTTGCGATTCATAGAATCAGATCCCCCTTAAGTGTAGAGGTTGTGCTCTTCTCAATGCATTCACAAACAGTTATACTCCTATTTTACGATACAATAACTTTTTGGTTCGTAAAAAGTTTCACATAAACTGAAAGCACAAATACAGTGTTTGAGTGAACTTCCTTTTCAACTGTTTGAGAGCTCTTCCCGTTTGTTAACTGTTAATAGCATTGCAATCGAATGAACACAAAAAAAATAGTAATTGTATTGAAATACTGTTTATTCAAAAAGAAGAATGAAGAAATTAATGATTTGAATAGTTGCTGGTATGAAGTGCTCTGCTCTTAGTTCTGACAGCTCTCACAGCCAGAGAGGAAATGTTGAATCATTGGAAAAGAAATAGAGATGAATATTAGTCCTGATTCTCGTTCGGCACAACCTATTACTCACTATTTCTCTATTATTATACAATAAAAAGAATTTTGTTTGAAATAAAGAGCGCAGAATAGCTTTTGACAGAGAGTAGGAGTCATCCCAAACATTCAATTAACTGTAAGGGTTTGGGCTCCACTTCGCTTTCGGGTTACAGCACAGAGATAACCAAGCACAGCCATTTGAAGGACTATAAAAGCAAATTGTAAAGTATGAATCTTCAAGTATCCAAGAATAAGAACATTTTTATCTAAATTAGCATCGTAAATTTTTAATAATAAATAATTGATTTAAAATAAGTGATAATATCCTAGTTAACATATAGACTTGCTCAAAATCTACAGCAATTCATCCGTTGCAAAATATTCGTTGCAACAATTTTCCTCAATTCGAAGAATCTTGGTTAAACCGATGAAAAATATTTGGAGCCCTAACTCTAATCTCAATTATATGTTTCTGCTTTGAATTCAACTTTTATTTTACGACTCATTACCCGATAAGTTACTAATGAATTATATCTATTCATTAAAATCTTTAAGTGTATGACTAATATCGAGCTCATAATTATTTCATTTGTTTTTGTTGTTCCAATGATTAGTAGATATGCTATCAATTGAATAAAATTAATTAATACTGTATTTATTTGCATATTTCTGTCCGTTTTCCTGTCTTTTTGTTTCAAAAATTAAATACTCATTCATTTATTCTCTTAAACAATAAGGCTTTCAACTATTCTAGTCATAATCTCTAGAGATATAATTTTTCCAGATCAATGTCTCTTTTCTCTCTAGAAAAAATTAGTGATGCGCAATAGAGAGGTTGTTCCTACTCTAGACCTGTTGAGCTGCTCAAAATTTTGTTTAAAAACTGTTTGTTTCATATTCATGTCAATTAAGAGTTACCCAAAACTATCTGACGTCAAAAGATTGAATACCGGAAATTAGTCAAGAATTTAAATTTAAATTGAGCCTTCTTTGACTCACCCCCCCCCCAAATTTTTACCATAATAGAGCAAGCACCCTCCACTTGATCCCCTTAAAATGGATGAGGTTGAATGAGTTTGATTAAAAACTATTTCAATGTAAACCCGAAGTTAATGTTTTGCTAATTTTGATTGTTATTTTTAAGATTAATATCTCATACAGTTCTTAGAATTAACCAGTCCATTTAAAGTCATTTGAAATTAAAGCCGCCTCTAATTCTTTGAAGCTTTAATATAATATAAATATGAAATTAAATTCAATTTGAACTAGAATGAACCGTAAAGAATAACCTTAAACTTGGATATGAATGGCAAGTCTTGTGTTTCATTTAATTGAAATTCATTTCAAAGAATAAGAGCCCATTTGTTACTCACATCCGTCCCTTTCTATCACATCATTTTGATATATAACCAAACATTAAATGACAAAAACTATTTCATTATAAATGGTTTCTAACAAAGTATACGCCAATATAGAGCCCAACATAAACATAATTTTCACCAGTTTTCAAGTCTAACATATCATTTGCAGTCAAACCTCAATTTTGCAAATTTTGTTTTGTTTCTCAAACAAATCAAAGAATTATTTGCTTTTCCACAAACTTTTTGCTCCATTTATTAATCAAAACAATAGATTGACTCTAATTTTAGAAAAACATTTGCAAAAAAAAACAAGTATTGAGAGAATGCTATACAACGACATTAATCTTCAATACTATGTAAATTGAGAAGTTCATCCAAAACTATCCTTGTATATTTAACTTTTGTTTAAAATTAAAAAAAAATAATACTATAACAATGAGAGGAGTCACTGGAAAGGAGGATTGTGCGGGTGGAGTCAACAGTTAAATTATATACTGCGATATTGGGTTATCATCGCAAAAAATTTTCGATCTAGTCATTTTAGAAACAATTTATCGGCAAACTTGCTAAAATTTAACTCCTAGATGGGAGTTAGACGACAAATGTTATTTAAAATGCATTTTAGTGAAAATTGCATACATTTCTCTTAATTAGATGAATAAAATCTTAATAATTTATATCAAAAAGATCTTGTGGCGATTTGCCATGTGCACTCGGCTCCAATTCGGATTCGGTTGCATATATTAGGAACTGATGTCCAGATTGAGGACAAAATCAATTACTTATTGATAGTGAGTGGCATTACTATCACTATTATCTGTTGTTTTTTCTGTTCTGTCCTTCTTTGGAATAAGTCTTCTCTAAATAACTTTTAATTAATTAGTTTATGATTTTATTTAATAGTTTTTATATTTAAAATATTTATAATATATATAATATTTAATATTTATAATGATTTTGGTGACAATTCTAAAGAATAGAACACTAATTGCCTAAAAGTTTTGATTATTTTCTAATTCAATATTTTATTCAAACTATTCCTCGAAATTTACAATTAATTCAATTTAAAATTTAAACTCTTTATTCAAATCATACAAATATAATAATCATATTAAAAATGGTTGGGATAATTCTATTCTCAGAAAGAAGCTTCCAGGGTAAGCAAAGGATTCTGGCATTCTATGATCAACTTGTACATTTCGAGTCTCCCACTTAAATGATATTGAAATATCGTCGCTAGTGACCTACCAAAAGAGGGCGGGCGCGCGTCCAAGTTCAAAACTTAGGAGGTTCATAAATCGTAAACCTTACAAGATAATGTGCTGAATTAAATTCTACTTTTATACTGTCATGAATGAACAAGGTTTTTAATATTAACGATTACAAAAATATTATTTTCAGTCAATAATGATTAATGTGAGCCCACTTTAAGCCAGTTTAGCACATCTTTAAAAGTGAGGCCAATTCAGGAAACATTGCTCAAATCTTTAAACGGTTTTATTAGCATGGTGTTTTTATTTCAAAACATCCAAAATAATTTAAATAATGCAGGGATCAACGTAAAAACTAAAATAAACCAAATTATAATTTGTTAGCAATAATAATAACCCAGAAAAAAGTCAACTAATCTTATGTTTAGAATAAAAAGCATCGAATCGATGACAAAACCAGATTCATAGGTAGGGCACACATAGGAGAAACAAGTTCAATAGCGCAGCCCAACTGTGCTGTCCCGCTATTATAGCAATAGTTTCGGTATTTTCCCAAATGTATTATTGCACTGAAAGGACTCAAACATTTTGTATCAGAAAAAAATAAAGACTTTTTGGTGTAATAAGTACTTCAGCACTGATTTTCAGTGAAGCGACCAGTTTTACAAAAATCTCTTCTGACGTCAACTCTATTAGACACACATCTATTGGATTTTGTTTGACAGACAATACCTGATGTCATGCTTTGGAACTTTTTTCTCCGTTCAGAACAACAGTTTGTGCCTCAGATAACGACCTGATTCTTGAACTCTTAAACACTGTTCATATTGTTGTCTTAGATTTTACTCAGAAGCCGCTTATTTTGTGCTAAAGTCGATTATTTATTACCGGATCTGTTGTCGTATTTGTTCAGTTCTTGAGGAAAACTGACCAAATCATGATTTAATTTGAACAGAAAACTTGTGATAACTGTTGCATAACAATCAAGTAATAACCGGATTGCAATTCAGACGAATTTCAGCCTCAAATGCAAAAACTTTTCCACTGATTTCAATCTAAGAATCGTTAACAGTTTGAGTAAATATATGTTTTGATAACATTCAAACTGATCTATAATTAATTGAAATTATCAGAATATAACTGAAACCAAGAGTGGAAAGCCTTGAAAAAGTCGGGAATCCTGACTCATTACCAGTCGTCACATCCTAAGAATCAACAGTTTTTTGTAAGTTTTTGTTTTTCACATTAATCTCTCATTTGATTAATCGATGCATTGATTGATTGGTGATTTTAGAAGAGAAAATGAATTCCTTACCATTGATTACTTTGTTCCTGTTTTGGAACACCGGTTCCGGATTCGAGGCCGGAATTAAGTATAAGCCGACCGAATGTTTTGTTGACGAAAGTGACCAACAATTGGGTGATAATAAAGTTTCGACATTAAGTCCGACTGAATTGAGTCGGATTCTGATCGAAGGCTCCCATTCTTTCGCTTTTGATTTGTTGAAAGCTTTGCATAAGTTTGAAGCCAAAGATAACTCAAAGGGACTCTTATTGAGTCCGTCCTCTATTTGGTCAACACTTGTTATCACATATATGGCCGCTAAAGGAGAAACTGAAGCAGAATTGAAGAGCAAATTAAGACTGAAAAATATTCCCAAATCGTCGGTTGGAATGGCATATCAGGGATTAAGACTATGGAACGACTTGAAGAAGAATATGTCGAAAATGTCTGAATCGCTGTCTGAGAAGACGGTTGTCAGTCAGGCCAACGGAATATTCGTAAACAATGAGACAAAACTGAACTCATGTTTCGCTGAATTCTTCGACTCAGATATAAAGCAAATGGACTTCAGTTCAAATCCGGTCGAGTCTATGGAATACATCAACAAATGGGTTAGCGATCAGACAAACGGAAAGATAACTGACTTATTGCCGAACGGAGCTATCAATCTGTGGACTAAAATGATTATCACAAACGCCGTCTACTTCCAGTCTAAATGGTTGAATCAATTCAACAAAGACCTGACCACAAACACAACATTCTTCATATCGCCGACCGACGAGATCCCGGTTCAGATGATGTCCGTCGAGACTACTCTGATGTATGGCGTTTCTGAGAAACTTCAGGCAACGGCTATAGAGTTGTCTTATGCTAATCCCGACTATTCAATGGTAGTCATTCTGCCGGACGTCGGCCGAGGACTGGACTCTTTAATCGCATCGATAAAGCCGTCCGATTTGTACGACTTGGTGGCCAACATGTATGACGACGAGGTGTCCGTCCAATTGCCTAAATTCAAAGTGGAGCAGCAGTTCGAGTTGGCCGGTCCCCTCTACTCCATCGGTATCCGAAAGCTGTTTGATCCACGATTCTCAGACCTATCGTCACTGTTTGAAAGTCCAGTCAATTCGAGCGCCGACACCAATACGACCAAAAATGGAGACGGCTTTGCACTCAATTCAGTGGTTCACAAGTCATACATAACTGTCGACGAAGAGGGCACAGAAGCAGCCGCTGCCACAGCACTGATCTACGGCCGCTCAGGCAGACCCGTCTTCCACACACAGTTCGTGGCCAACCGACCGTTCCTATACCTGATCAGAGATGTGGCCACAAATTTCATACTATTCCTGGGAACAGTCCGAAAGCCACACCAATAAAAGACCAATAATTCCCATCAAAATTCATGTAAATATCAACAAAACAAACAAATCAGAGAACGATTTAAAACTAAAATAATTTATAATCAAATCAATCATTAAATACAAGAAAACATTTATTGATTATTCGAATTATGAAAAAAAAAGATCGAAACAAAGAGAGCCTAAAATGGAGACAAAAGTTGTCTAAAACATCAGAAGATTTTAATAGTTTTTCTATCGATATCACAGATCTGTACAGTTTTTTGAATGTTTTTGAATGTATCGAAAAGTTATTATTCCATTAGTTTTCTAATAAAATTGTTTAATCAAAAGATCAAAACAAAAGGACAAATAAAAACTAAAATAATTAGTAATTAATTGATTAAAAGAGAGCGAAAAGTAACTCACTTTCGAACATAAGTTTAAAAAAGGGCTTAAATTTCAACAGAAATAAACTGAAAACTCTTTTTTGAAAATAACAGTAAAAACTAAACAAATCGGACAAAAGGAGAAAATATTTGTAAAAATAAACTGTGAAAAGAAGTTCTCATAATTAGAATTGATTCCAAAATTAATTAACTTATTTATAATATATATTACAAACTTATTTAAGTCTTCATAAAATGAAGTTTTAGTTCGAGTTTTAGTTCTTATTCTTTTTTTTTAAAAATTAAAAAAACCCAATCGTTTGGTCTCTAAACGGATTGATATGCGAGTCGACGACTACGTCTTCTACCGATGAAATATGCGATCAATACTATGATTACCAGACCGGCCAAAGCCGCGCCTACAGCTATGGGCACCACATCACTGATATCCGCTGATTTGCAATCGATTTCTGACAAAAATAGAGGTAATTATTAACAAAATTCAACTGAAAAAAGGGCTGTCATATCAATACCGGAATCAAACTTTCCTCCTTTTGACTCATCGATATAGGCCTCCACTTTGGAGTCGGTGAACTGAACCTGGACACTGATCACACGATCAGAAGTTACACTATCTAGACTAGCCGACTGAGCAGCACCGCACAAGTACGAGTGCTGGCTTGCCACTTTGAATAGACTTAGTTGGCTTTTGGCGGCGCTCAAAGTTGTGCCTAGCAAATTCAATAAAATTCAATCAGAAATTGCTGGATAACAGAAAACCAATGACTAGACTTACCAATGAGTTTGTCGTCCAATTGTGGCATAAGACCAGAAGTGGCTTTGAATGACAACTGAACCCCTTCCGCAAAAACGCTATTATCAGTCTTATTGAAGGTAAGGGTCAGATTGGCGGACGTGTCCTCATCATTATCGAAACTAATAGTTATGGCCTCTAGAGAAGTCTTATTTACTTGACTACAATGACTGGATTGGGAGCTGACGGTCGCATTGGCCGGAATCGTGAAGCCGGTCGTCATTTCCTCGTTATGGGAATTATTGTATTTGATTGTGATTTGGACAGAGAACTGAACATTAATACACGTATTATTGCCTTCAGTCACGTTCCCACTGAATGGATTGATCTTTGGAATCGGTCTCGGGGTCGGTGCTGGGGTTGGCGCCCCTGTTGTTGTGTTAGGCTTTGCGGTGGTTGTGGTCGGAGGAAGAGTGGTGGTTTTTGTCGTCTGCGCAGTTGTACTGTTGGTCGGGGCCTCCGTTGTCGAGTTAGAACTGCTTGTACTATTACTAGAGGGACTGTTTGGTGCGGAGGTAGCCGTTGACTGAGCGCACACTAATGCTATTTATAATTAAGACAAAATTTAAAAATATTTACATAAATATTGAAATCGGAATCCAAGTCAAGTATAAAATGACAAAAACAACAAATTTTTAATTAAGAGCTAAATTTGAATTCATTTTCAACACAAGAACATTGAATCCCAGGCTTTCCAGGACTTTCAAAGTGCCGGCACTCCAGGTATTGAATTTCAGAGGCGAACACATATTTCAATGGATATTAATTTTAGGCAAAAATATTCGTTTTTCAATGTTATCTGAATGTTATGTTAAGATAAGTCACGAGTCTATGACTGGAGTGTCAGCTCCTCCTGCGCTCACAAATGCAATTCATTTTGCTATTCAAAAGCTAATTATCAGACCAAGAACCAATTCAGCCAACAATAAGACACTGCAAACGTAATTCCCTTTCAGTGGAAAACAAAATACTTTTGATGACTAATATTGAAAAATGCACTCAAAGTATTGCATTTCAGTTCATTAACGAATGGGTCGATGGAAACAACGCAACCATTCATTTCTGCTCTAATCGGATATCAATTAAAACAATGAGTTCGGAGTCAAAGACAATAATTATCAAATGATTTCAATTATACGAAGAGTGCATAAAGCGATTACGAATTGCTATCTAATAGACGTAAATACTTCACATAAATCTATGATTCAGTGATTTAATAGTCGATTAAATTGAATCTAATCATTGAACTAAATATTAGACTTCAATTGAAGTTCAAAAGCAAACAAATACCGTTCATTTTGGCCGAAAAAACGGCCAAAACTGAACAAAGTTGTCCAAAAAGACGCCTCAAACTGAGTTCAAACAAATAGCTGACAATACTTGCGGTTAATCTCTTATCAAAATATTTAATGAGATTTTAAAATCAAGTTTTGTGTCGCTGTGGAGGACTACTGACGACTACATCTACACCGAACTGGTCTACCATTTCTTCCTCTAAATATCAGATAAAAGTATTTACGAACAGATATATTAGGAAAAAACTATCGACTCATTTGTCTAATAAACTAAACATAAAAAGCAACTATGAATCAGAAAAAAGCGAAACAAATGTACGCAAACAGGACTTCTTCAGCAGACAATTGTAAAAGACGTCTGAGAAGTGCTCTCAGAATCAATACATTTGGGTCTTCAGTCAATAGAGAATAGAAGAGTCATAAAAAGTGAAAAACAAAAAAAAAGATATGAAAAATAAAATTTGTTTCAGACGTTTAGCAACAAAAACGACGCAAAACTCGAGTCAATGAAAATGAGTCAAACATTTTGCTGCAGAAAAATAAAGCATAAAAATAGCGATCAATCGATGAATTATTGCTTTAATGCGATTAAATTACAGCAAATCACTTATTTATGGACTGAAGGCATCAGAAAACAAGATTCAAAATCAATGTTAAGACCAATTAAATAGTGGTTTAAAAGAGTAAAACCAAAGAATGGAAAAATAGCTTAAAATACTTACCAATCGATGCGAACAAACAGATCAACAAATTTCGATACATTTCGTTCTCTATTTGTTTTCAAATATAATTATATAAATCTTTATATTAATTAACTTTCAGTTTAACTACAAATCTAATTATTGGTTTAACTAAGTATTGATTGAATTGAAACAAAAGCCAAATAAAGACAAAATTAAATGTTTTACTCCTCTCTTATGTCTACTCTTTTCAATTGAAACCAAACCAAACAATTCAATAAACGCCTTAAAAATCTGAGACTACTTTTTCTCAAATTTCAACCACAAAAATACCCCGTATTTTAGGGCAAAATCCCTATTCAACTATAAATTCACTTTTCAATGTAGGCCCTATAATAGGACCTTTTTGAGGAAATTTTTGCAGGAAAATAATCTTTCCATGATGAATATTGATTTCTAGCTACAAATCAAGGCAAGATTGAGGCGTTGCTAATTTTAAACGGGATTTTCCCAGAAGAAATCTAAATCAAGTTGAATCCTGACCAACATTTTACAGTATGACTCTATTTGCTTATCAAAAATCAATTTTCTCAACTACCATGCGATATCATGAATGAACTACTCAGGAGTATTGATAAACTTGAAAATGGTCCTTGATTGTTAATGCTAATAATCTAGTAAATCGTTTCATTAAACAGAATTATCGATCAAAGTTGATAAATAATGAAAACTTGAAGTACTTTTAGGGTATTTGTCTAATAGTTAACTATTTCTCTGAATAAAAGTAAATCTGACATCAATTCGGGGGTTTTTCACCATAAGTGACATGAAGTTCATCTGAGAGATCAGATGATGGCATCAGTTGTTTTGAAATTGAGTTTTGTTTGACCGTAAATGTGAACCATTTTGACATAAGACCAAAAATGACTGTTTAGTCCAATAATTGTGTTAAGAGTTGATTACATAAAAGTGCAAAATATTAGCAAATATTTGGTGTCAGAAAAACTCTGATTTGTGCTTTACGTCAAACCAATCACTCATTTGATCCCATGTGATATCAAATCATTTGTTTGACAAACAGTTTGAAAACTTGATATTTATTTTAAATTATCACTGAACTGATTTGTCATTTAAGTCATTATTTACTCATTCCTTTGGACCCCAAATCCATTGATAACCTCTGAGGAATCCATGTCTGAAAAGTGCGTTCGCGACAAACTGTTAGCCATTGTCGACGACATGGAACTGATAGCCAAGTATTTCAATTGAAACCACTGATTATCAAAATTACTTATTGTTATCCCTTTGTCAGAGAACTGTTTGAAATAGTCTTAACGCCCAAACCGTTGCGACAGAACCTGACCTTAGATAATAACCAATTGGCAGACCTTCTGGTGGCCAAAGACAAAGAGCTTAAGAATGAACTGAAATTAGCCAAAGAACAGGAAGAGGTCCACAAAAATATGGTTGATTTAAGACAAGAAGTCGATAAACACGACCAACAGATCAGACAATTGCAGAAACATTTCAAAGAAGCCGAACATATTTTGGTCACTATTTTTGCCTTTAATTTGAATTTTAGCCCAAAACTAACATTTAGTTTGTATTTGTCGTCCATTTTAGGCGACGGCCATATATCAGGCAAAACAAAAGCTTCAGATCATATCGAAAGCGATGGCACATCCGATCCCATCCGAAGAGCTCATCAAATATGCACATAAGATAAGCGCCGCTCACTCGGTGGCCGCCCCTTATAACTGGGAAATCGGAGACCAGAGACGACCCTATCCTACAGACGTTGAGATGCGGTCCGGACTTCTGCACAACTATAACGACCCGACCATAGCATCCAATCTATTGCAACAACAGTCCCATCAGATGAACAGTTCCTACAGCGGCCAACAGCCTCAACAACAGCAACAAGAGATGGCCCGACCCTCCAGCACTGCCAGCACATCGAGCGGGTCGTCATTCGCATGGGGTCACGACATCAAACCGAATGTGTCGGCTCTATCTTATCCGCACCACCCATCCATGGACGTCAAGTCCAACAAAGACAACGACGACGTCGAAGTCATGTCCACCGACTCTTCAAGTAGTTCTTCGAGTGATAGCCAATAGTTATTTTATTTATTCTATTTATCTGTTTATTGCATTTTAGTTTCACTTTTTTACTGTAAATTATTTATTATTTTTCTAAACTTAATTAAAATGAAAGTTTAAATTCAATGACAGATTTGATTATTCATTGACTACTACTGTAAGAGCTTTTATAATCATCGATGGATAGAGTATCGCGAAAATGATTGCTCGATTATCTGGAGGTAATCCACCATAGTAACCGGTATATTAATCGGAAGGTGCTAAACCGACTCTAGCACACTCTAGCACTCGACTTTTTGTGTCATATTAACATTAAATCATAATTTCTAACAAGATTTTAAAAAGACTACTAATATTTCTATAAAATTGAATTTTCATTCTATTAAACTTTATCATCCGGTAAAGTTAGCCGGGACTTCTTAAATTGTAATTGATAATGTATTTGTGCGAAAAATAGTCTGTTTAACATTAAAATTGTCATAACAACCATTGATTGCGTTTGACATTTGTTCTTAAGAACAAATTTGTTTTGCATAAGGAGTTAACACTTCTTTTCACATAAGATCACAGATTTCATCGATTATTTAAAGTTTGGTAGAAAATTGTTAAACCCATAATTGAATGATCAGTTTTTATCACAAAACGGATTCGTTGACATCAGTTTGATTGAAGTCTTGCCGAATGCAACCGTTGGGTAATAAAAAGGCAAACTTTGTGGGTCTTTCAATCAAATATTTTGGCAAATTTGTCATCGCTTTAGACTTTGGAATCGAACCTAATTTTAGGAACAGTTCTTTAATAGAGTAAACTTCAGGATACATGTCATAGATGTCGTCGCCATTGCATATCTTCCTCTGGATCTCGTTCTTATCCAATAGCTTCTGATGCGTTACTCTATCGTTATGTGAATACGAAGTCATTTTGAAGATGAAGTCCGATATGTATCGGAAACAGAATGAGCAGTGCCAGCCTTGTAAACACAGAAAGCACAGAATAACTAAGATTTATTGCTAGAATATTGTTATATATTTACCGGAATCGGCCAATAGATTGTCGGACAGCCTTCCATGCCTATACCCGAAGCCTTGGCCATAAATGGAGATGTGTGCCCTCCAGCTGTCGTCTGTGCTGAAGAAGAACTCAAAAGAGTACAAATACATGACCAGCTGTAAGTGCATTTCATTTGGAAAGCCGTCACACCGTTTGAGCAGTTCGATAGTTTGTGCGGATGGTATTTCGTCAACATCCGAGCAAATGATAATATCTCCTTCTTTGGCAAGTTGGGAGATGATATGGTTCATGTGCGCCCTCATTAGAGCCTCATTCTTGAAAGGACTCTCACCAGACTTCAATACGTCCAGTCCTGTGTATGAGTGGTATCGCAACTTGTCTTTAGCCCACGAAAAGCGATCTAAACTTTCTTTGAGAACAAGTCTTTTTTCACGTCCAGTAAATGTCTTATCGGCCTCTAAGACGATAAAATGGTCGACAAAAGGCCACAACTCCTTGATTCTGATCTCTAGTAAGTCGAGTTCGATAGAGAATATGACGGCGTCTATAACTTGAACCCCGTTTGTCCTCTTCTTCCAGTTATGAAGTTCACACAAATTAGACACATTTGCACCACTTGTATAATAGTGAGGAATTATATTCCATGGCTTTCCCTTGCCCTGATCCCAAATTGGCCTTAACACAAAAATGATTAATTTTATATATTTCCTAGGTTAAAGAATAGTGAATGAAAGTTAGCACAGATTTTAAGGCAACATCTTTTGGTAACTTTCAATTTACAAAGAGACAGTGAAAAATACCTGGTTAAATATATTATGTCCCGAACCACTATTTTAGTAGACGTCCAGTTGTATAAACAGAATAACGTGATCAAAATCAGAATTACAAGGGTAGTTTTCAGTTTTTTAACTTTGTTCATCTTTTCTTAGTTTAATATCCAAGCACGTTCAAAAAATAAGAACTTGTTCAATATCATTTTCACTCGAATTAGCATTTATTTTATTTTGAATTTGATTATTAATTGGCAAAATTGACGGCTTTTTGTCGAATAGAAGCAATGCATTGAAGCAAATCCGTAGTCATAGAAATTCAATACTTGGAAACATTACAGCATTTGATTTACAGGTCTACTAAACCAATAAAATAACATTGTTACTCCAATAACTAGCATACTTGTTTCAGCGGAAGTCATTTGATTGTCAACAAACAAGTGATTCTGGCATAAAATGTTTCAGCTCAATCCAGAGTCGTCCAATGCAAATGATACCAGCAGTTAATTGTAGAGATGGTCGAACTCCCTAGTTATAAGTTAAACAAGGGCACCACCCAAATATTGTTTCCGGATCTCTTTGTATTACTATTATATTGATTAGAACTTCTATTTATAACTATCTGTTTATAACAATTCCAAAATTTATTTATAAAAGCCTTAACCAGATGCTAATGTCATAAACTGACTGCACTACAGTACCTGATGTGTTTCATTCAATGCACAAGGTAAAGTGAGCAACTCTTCTGATGATTACTACAATGTAAATCATTTAATAGTTTAATGATTATTAATAAGATAAGAATTTATAGTAAGCTAATATAATTTTAAAATAGTTTCTATTCCTAATAATCTTTTCATTCAGTATTCACTTTCACAAAGCACAAAAGTAAAAATCACCAAGCTATTCTGTTTATTACATTTTACGAACCCTTGTTCCAAGATAATTATTAAATAATCTGTTATTCTTTTAAATTATTAATTAATAAAAGCGTTGATTCCATCACATCTCAGCTTGATGGACTTACTAATTGACCTGTTTCAAATTGTCAGCGAAAGATTGGTTGAAAACTTATGATTTATTCAGACATTTGCACATTAGTAATGATTTTTATTCAATTATTTATTAACTGATGTCTATTATAGTCTTAGAGTTACACCTATTTAGTCACGAATTTCATTTTCTCTTACTTTCAATTTACGTAATATAGCAATGATTTGTTCCATCAATAGTTAAAGGATAGCAATTGATTATTTGAGATAATATCTAGGTCACCTGAGTCAATAAGGCACTAATGATGTATTGATCAAAAACAATTTACTAGTCTTGCCAAGAACAGAAAAGTCATCTATATTCACTTAAAGTTAAGAATTCAAAAAAAAGAAAAAAATGAACCATAAATAAAACATCTGATAATATTTTTATTGTTTCCGCCTATTTTTAATCCACTACAATGCGAGCAAACCTTATTGGTTCTGGCAAGAATTCTCATTTATTATCGATAAATAGACGATAATTTGCCAACATATATTTGCTCAAGCAAAAAACTTTAATAAACAGAGCTCTTCAGAGAAGTTTAAAAATGACAATAACATTCAGTTCGATTTTAAAATCAACAAGCTCTTCCATTTGTCTTATACTAAGTGATATGGCGGGGAAATGGCGGGGAAATGGCGGTGGTTGGCCCACCCAGTAAGCGGGGTGATTGCCAAAGTTGAATAATATACTCTGTAACGTCGTTATCTTCCCAAAAAATACAATGTTTGTCAAAATAATTATTATAACAAAAGATAAGGAAAACTTGTATTAATAGATTTGTTACTGAAGTAACCATTTGCTCAAATAGATCTTTGCTAGGTTACAGAATACAGTCAATCCTCGTTTTAAAAGAATCATATTTGAGAATCCACTGTTTAAAAAGGCAGTGTTTTGTCCAACTAATAGTTTAACCTAATGCTAAGTTACCTGGATTTATGAAAAACTCCGATATAAATGACAGATTTTACTTTCAAAGCAAATTCTTTTAAACAGAGCTTAGACTGTATTCCAAAATTAAGGACTACTAAAGTAATTTTGCAAAACATTCGATGACTTTATTTCAAAATAAATCTGAGAAACAAAATAGTAATACATTTAAATTGCATTAAATTATGTATAAATTGATTAAATTTCATAAATGACACAATCAAACAATTATTTCCTTCGATTTTTCAGTTTCTTATTCTTCTTAATGGCTCTAAACTTGAATGTCTTCAAAGGGTCGGTGTCTTTGTCTTTGTTTTTGACGTGTTTGGGCTTTCGCTTCCGTTTGGGAGTATAACTAAGACTCGCCTCTTCTTCGATGCGTCGGTTCAGACGTTTCGACTTAAAGGCCGACTGAAGTGTGGGCGGAATGATATATTCGGGCACATCCTTCAGATGACTTTTGTGTTTGACAGTATGTAAGGCTCTGTCGTGTTTCAGGATCTTCTGGTCTTTCGGATGTTCGTCGAAATAGCTCTTCAATGTCTGGGAAGTTAGGATTTCCCGTTTGATTTCTTTGATTCGGGCCTCACGGATGGCAATTGTAGTGACGGCTCTCAGCGCGTCCTTTGCTCTGTATTTAAACGATTCCAACTCTTCCATCCGGAACTGATAGGGCTTGAAGTTGGCGTTAGAACTGAATGAAGAGCGAACTTCTTCGAAATAGGTCTTCTCTTTTGGGCTAATCAATGACAGGACTGTGCCCTCAGCCGTTTGCTGGCCTCTGGCCGCCCGACCCACTCTGTGCGTATATGAGGTGACAGTTGTGGGAAAATCAAAGTTAATGACATTCGATACGAATTTAAAGTCAATTCCTCGCGAGACTCCATATTCTTCATCGGTCTTCCTTTTGGACCGAAACTTCTTACTCTTCCTCTGAGAGGCGTCGGAACAACACTTCTCATCCGAAGCGATAATAATATCATAGACTCCGGTATTGAACTGTTGGACGACATAACAACGGCTGGCGATCGGCAGTTCGCTGTTGAGGATACACGTCCTGATACCGAACTGTTCCAAAAACAGTTTCAATTTATATGATCTGTCGACAGACGCCACAAATATAAGAGTTTTGCCGCGAATCAGATTCAACTTAAACAAGGAGTTGACTAAAACGAACTTCTCTTCTTCGTCGCACTCGATGTGGTATTGGATCAGACGATCGCTTTCTGGTAGTTCCGGTTCTTCCAGTTTTAAGATAACTGGATTGTGAAGACATAACTTCTTCAGGTTCTTTACCTCCGGATTGAGTGTCGCCGACATTAAGAACGACTGACACCCGATGGTCGGCACTGATTGCAACACTTGAGTCAAGTCCTGTTCGTAACCGAACGAAAACATTAGGTCTGACTCATCGATAACCAGATATTTGAGTTCTTGTCTGATATTCGGCAGATGTTTGGCCTGAATATGCATTAGGACACGACTGGGAGTTCCCACGATTATGTCCGGTGTCTCCGACGTCATGACAGCCTTCAGGTCATCCACACGACCAGTGCTTATGTCCAGAATAGTTATCTCTCGCGAACAAAATGCCGTCAATTCTCTGAATTGTTGACTCAACTGATTGCACAACTCTTTAGTGGGACTCAGGACCAGACCTCTGATCTGTCGTGTCGTCAAATCTTCTTCGTTGTTGAAGCCGTCTTTGAGGGCCAGCAGTCCATTCAGTATTGGCAGTGCAAAGGCCGCCGACTTTCCAGTACCTGTCCTGGCTTTGGCCAGAATATCATTGCCTTCCAGTGCTAATGGGATGGCCTTTTCCTGAATAAGAGTCGGTGTCCGCCATCCGATCTGATCGATGGCCCGGAGAAGACGCGAATCCAAACCCATTTCGATAAACTCAATAAAGTGTTCTTCACTTTCTTCCATATCGTCAGCCATTGTTCAAAGAAGTGTTAAACTCAAAGATAAATCAATCAATTAATTAACAGTTAATTCAATTGAAATTAAAGCAAACTTCGCATAAAAACATCATTTAAGACAAACACATGTCTTTGTGTATGCATTTAAAGAGCATTGAGCGCATGCGCGTCCATTACTTTGGCGCTAAACCTAAATTATCCTTACATTTTACATTTGACCAAGAACCAGTCCATTAAATTATAACTGAAAGGTATAAAGATGACGACAATTATGCAAATTGTTATCCAAAGACTATTCGTCTTGTATATTTTTAAACAGTTCAACACTATTAGATTACAATCTAATCTAATCATTAGATAATGCAAATTTTCCCAGGTTGCATGGTAAACACATTAATTTAAGACTAGATAAGACATGCGATTATTTATCGCCGACAAACAATTGATTATATCCTCGATTTAGTACTAAAAAGCATTTATTAAAACTTAGAAATATGTAAACCTGTACTACCTTGGCTAAATTGAATTGTTTTAATTAGAAGAAAAAGCTGCAACTGTCCTTTGACAAATAGAGCTCAGGCAGGAGTCAAACACATGTTGTTTACTAAATCAATAATTAATTAATTATAATTATCTTTAGTTAAACGAGAGTTTATTTTTGACAAAATTTTAATAATCTTTTGGTTCGCATCGATAGTAAACTTTACAAACTGTTGGCACCGAAAGACTCAAATCTTTTAAATGGAATTCAAAGATTTCTAATTAAAAATAAAGCCTTCAAAAACACTTCAAGTGAAGTAATCAAAGCTATCATAATAATTATTTCACTTTATTTGCAAATTTTCCACCTTATATAATTTTTTAATTAATTATATGGCAGATAAGCAAATTTGCAATTTTTCAATTCACACACTTGATATTAATGATTTGAAGTAAGTTAATATGTAAATCCCAGACTGTCTGAGTCAGTCTATCCATAAGTTTAAATGTTTCCGATAAAATTGGTTCTAAGCACAGCTTAAAAATAATTTCCAAAATTAATTACCTGAAGAACCTATTTTTCAAATATCAAAATAATCAATTATAGTTTGAGAAATCGATAAAATCCTGATATGTTTAGCGAATAAATTTCAATATCAGTTCAATTCTCAGCGATTTTAGTCAAAATCCAATTAAAATTTCTCGATTCGTATCGAAAGAAATGACTAATTTCTATAAATATGAAAATCAAATAAATATTATCTCTAATTAAAAATTCAATTAAAAAATGTTATCGAATCAAATGTTTGCTCTAAAAAACTTCATACATGAGTGAGAATTAAATAAAATTTCTTATTCCTGGCATTAAATAGATTTTTTCGTTGAAATGAAAAAATGCAATCATAAATTCAGATATCAACCAGTTTATCTGCGCTTAACTTTTTTGTGTTTCTCATTTCAAAACCAAGAATATATATAAACCAAAACATCCAATTATATGATAGCCTTAAAGAAAAAATAATTTACTTTCAGTTCAAACGGTTTGGTTCAGCGATTAAATTGAATTAATCCGACGTTTAATACCAGTGCTAATAATTTTTATTAGAAGCCCATTAATTTTGTTTCTTATTTCATTGGACAGAATTGGTGCCCAGACCTCAAGCTTTTATTTTTGATTAAACATTGGATAAAAAGAGTATTTAATAATTCTGTGAAACGGAAAACATTTTATTGAATTCTGGGCTTTAATTATAGGCAAATGTTTGAACTATTTTGAGGACAAATAACTGAATCGTAAACCGAAATTTAAATGAAAAGTTTGATGAAAACATTTTTCTCGCTCCAGTATTAGGGGGACAGGCCATCCCTTAAATGGAAATGCTATTGAGCGCTATGCTTCGACAAACACCAGAGTTTGAGGATTGGATCGAAAGAATAGAACTGCAATGCGCTCAACGATTATTTTTAGAGCTTTTGGTACTGCTCTTCAGCGCTCATACTCCGAGCTCTCACCAGCTATTCCTGTGCCGCTCTGAACAAACAAAACAAAAATCTCTCTCTCTCTCTCTCGAAAAAAAGCCAAACACTATGTTATGTCAGTTCCAATGGACAGACACTGTGTTTAAAAGTATCACTTCTGGGCTCAAGAGATAGCATTGAGAAAAACTAAGAGCAATTCGACTCAGAATGAGTTCTCTCTTTTAAACAAATGAGTCGTTTTTTGAAAAATCCTTGAAAACTATAATTAATGTGTGGTTATGGGTTGTGCCATAACATGATTTTCATTGCGAAGAGCGTCACTGACAGCCCATTTAAAAGGCTTATACACTGTTTTTCTCACTTCAATTGTACGCCGAGCGCCAGAACTGTGCGACAGACAGAACAGGTATTGCAGTGACACTCCATTTCTACAATTCTATTGTGTTCTTGCTAATAATTTCTAATTAGAGTTCACCAAAACTGAATCCATGTCTTTGTTTCTCTTTTGCTCGATTACTATCAACAGAAATCTGATATGAATTCAGCCCAAACTCATGCGTAATATTGTGTCTGAGTTGGGGATCTGCAGACTGTGCTAACACTCTCTGGTATACCAGTGCTCCACTGCTCTGAATCACTAACAGAATAAACATAAATCAAGTGCAGCAAAAGTTTCCTTCAACATTCTACTATTAATATGCAGCGCCCGGACCAAAGAGATGTCTGTCTGTCCAAAGAGGACCGGGAACAACTGGTCAAAAAGTTGACGCCACTTCAGTATCGTGTCACTCAGCATAAAATAACTGAAAGGTACTTGTCATGAAAATTACTCTTGATTACTATTATTAATGGTCTGATCGCATGTCTGGCAAAACATTTGTTTGAAACCTTCATAATTCAATTCAAATTTTATGCTTCAATATATACCCACATATATATACATATATATTTATATATATATATACGAATATATTTACGTTAATGGAAACACTTTGACTTTTATGCATTAATGGGATTTTTATTCCGTTCGCTAATGTTTAGGCCCTTTACCGGTGAATACCTAAAACTGAATGATAGGGGACTTTACTGTTGTGTCGTTTGCGGGGAAGAGATCTTTTCGTCGGAAAGCAAATACGAGTCGGGCTGTGGTTGGCCCGCATTCGACAATGTCCTCAACAATTCCAAAGTCAAACTTCATGCGGACGTATCGCACGGTAAGAGTTATTTGTTAGAAAACAATCTGTGAATGAATACACAAATATTTGACGTAAAGCACAAGTGGTTTCTCTATTTGAGTAAACATAACCTACTTTTGTCAGTCATTGACTAAAAGCTTGATTTCTAGTCTATGTTTGACATTTAATTAAAACTCTTTAACTGTTTAAACAACTCTTAACGAACTAAAAATGATTTCCGCCACTTATGTGCAGTTGGCAGCAATCTATTGCTGTTGGCCCTAAAGTCAGACGTGGCCCGAACTGAAGTGTCCTGTGCCCAATGTGGTAGTCATTTGGGACATGTCTTCGACGACGGACCAAAGACCACAGGCAAACGGTATTGCATTAACTCAGCGTCGCTGAAGTTTTTGGATAAAGATCCCAAAGTCAGCGGTGGTCAGACATATGGCCACAAAAACTTTGATCTAATCGACGGTACAAACGATAAGATGAGACAAATCTCGAAAAATTATTGCATTAATAATAATAATAATAACAATAATATTGAGAAAAAGCCGAAAAAATCGAGTCTCCATTTGACGCATAATAATAAAACTCTTATGGAAACACATCTTTAATACCAAATGCTTGCATTTAATCATCTCATTGTTCTTCACGTCTTCATTGGTTTCTTTTCTAATCTATATCTTCATGTATTTTTCTCTAAGAGCTTTTCATATGTGCCACAAACGTCTATCAATTGTCAGAACTGTTTTCCGACTCATTATATTCTTAAAATATAAGTCTTATAAGTCTTTATTTAATTAATGCTTTATTTCATACCTGAAGACCTCATTTAACCACTTATTTATGTGAACCAACTATTTATATGCCATTTAAAGACCAGAGTTTACCACTCATTGAGATTAGCTTTGAATATATATTCTGTAATTATTTTTAATATTAGTTTTTTTGTGACATAACTTGAGTTTTATTTAATTTGTTTTCCAAGATATTTGTGTTAGAATTTATAGCTTCTGAAGTGTTGTTCCGTTTTTTTGTATTTATTCCTTGCATTTAAGGAAATTTATTTTTTAATTTGTTTGAAATAATTCTTTTTTATATTCAATTCGAGTGAGTGTTTTGAGTGAAGAAAAATTGTTGTAATTTTTCTTTTGTATTGCATTTATAAGCACTTAAATAACAGACTGAAAATTAAATGAAAATCAATTAAAAGTATTGATTAGGTTTTTAGAAATTCAAGTCTAGTCATAGATATGTGAATCTCATAACTGAAATGTTTTAGATATTTAATAAAACTTTTGCTAAAAATTCAAGTGATTTATAGATATTTAATACAGAATTTTAAACTTAAAACTTGTTTGTGATTTCATAAAATAATATAATAAAAATTATACATAAATATTATATACTATTATATAACGAATTGTAGGAAAAGTAAAAGAATGAAAAACTATTATAATTCATGTGAAAAAAATATATAATTTATTTTTTGAAAATGATTTTAAAGACACACAAGAATTTTCTGAATTAGAAATTGTAATTTCACTTCATTTCCATTACTTTCTGAATAAATTGAAAATAAATTCAAAATTCAAATTTTTCATTTATAAATCATTTTTCCTATTACTTGGAAAAAGTCGTCATTTATTTCAATTGAATTTGAAAATAGTTTTTCCTATTGTGTCAATTCATGTGATTAATAACATTTTTAACGGATTTTTAGTCAAAAAATAACTTTATTTGCCATTTATTTCAATTGATTTATCAGACAATTGAGATTTTAATATAGATAATAGTAACCAGTGTCATATTTAGCACATTCTTTTATTGTCTTGTTTTTTATCGGTTCAATAGTCTTCAGGAATTAAAGCCGTCAACAAAACGAAGCGACAAATTCTTCATTTGATATAATATTTAATTTTTATTATTCATTATCATTCGTGACTTAAAATCAGATAACAGTATATAACCAATGATTGATTGCTTCGTAAAATTGTTGAAAAACTAAGAAAGAAATTAAAATTAATGCTAAGATTGATATTTTTAAATTGACATCAAACATGACATTCACTTAATCAGATTTAGTCGGGAATGGCTTCAAAAGAGTCCGCATTAATCTTTGTGAAGATGTGCAGGCAACCTATAGAAGGCTAATGTGCAGGGTGTTTAGTAATGCAATGGATAGCTTTATATGAGGAAGGGGTTCTAACTAGCTCAAATCCTAGAAATAGTGTTTCAACAGATTGCATATCTAATCTGCCATGCACTCTGATCAGCAAATTCCTTGAACATCTCTGTAAAAGTTTCATTTAAGTAGAAACTTTAAGTTTTAATGAAATGATATCTTGGTGACATCAGGAAATAGCTCCAATAATTTAGATTTTAAGTGACCCGTCTCATGAATATTTTGGGTTCGACTCTTTTACGTGTCTGTTCCCCATACCAGCAAATTATAAGCCGACACGAAACTCAATAAACATAAGATTTTTTCACTCGACTTGAGGTTATTGTTATCAGAAGTTTCATAGATTATGCCTGACATCAATTCCATTGATTTTAATCTGAAAGAACAACATTGAATATTCTAATCAAGCTATGTTTTATTCATCGGAGAATGAACAGGATGTTTATTTGCAACTCATTAGGAAATAGGAATAAAAATGCAATTGAATGTCACACAAATGAGGAGATAAGCCGTCATTACTATCGATAATTAGATAAGTTGTAAAAACTAATGAAAATTCAATGAAATATTTTTATTGGAAAAAATGCATTTTTTGACTACATTCTAATCGAAATGAGTTTTTCCGCAATGATGAGCAAGGTCACAAAAGCATGCCGCAAAAATAAAATCCGCTCTAATACACAAAGTTCAGATTAGTTTTTAACTCAGAAAAGCCCTGGTTAGAATGATTAGCAGAAGGTCACAGCTCATGTGAGACCTTGCTCATCTATTCTCATGTTTTTTTTCTCTTTTCACTCGTAGTAATTGGATGTGACTTTGAAAAGTTTAAATCCAATGATTATAAGTCTGTCTGTTATTTTTCAATCAGACAAACAGCACAAACCATATCGAGTGCACTGACTGTCTGCTCATTATTACTATCGGAACCATTGAAACAGAAATAATTGGTTTTTCGGTTAAATTTTTTTTCCTATTGAGGAAAAAATCGACTCAATTGGAGTGAAAAGAGCTATAATTACCACTTGAATGGAGTGTCAAACTAAAGGAGAAATTATCAAACCAAATGTCGACACATCCCAAGCTATGCGACCGGTCTGGTTAGTGAAAGTGCCCAAATATTTGGAAAAAAGTCTACAGAGAGCACAACCCATGCAAGAAATCGGAAGAATCAAAATCGATGCAAAAGAGACCCATTCGCCACAGATTTCATTCAATTTGTCTGAGGAAATAGCCAAGAGTCAAATGTCTGACGACAAGGAAAACATACAACTGGTTCCGATTCAGCATAAATTCTGCATCTCTTCCGTTGACAGTCAGACGATGTCTATATTCTCACACAACGAGATCTCAAATAGAATCAGAATTGAAGGATCCGTTCAACAGAAGGGAGAGTTCCGTCCAATCGTTTGCAATAATTACATAAATCTGTACAAAGAACGGGTCAAACAGATGGAAGAACCGTTCAGAAAAGTAAAGCAATTGGACAGAACTATCACTGTCTTTAAACCGGGAACTGTGGCCAAAGCCAAGAAAAAAGAATCACCAATCAAAAAGTTCAAGAAAGATAGAGAAACGGTTCGAAATATGCTGTTTGAACTGTTCGAAAAGCACCAGTACTACCATATGAGGGATTTGGAGCGCCTGACATTACAGCCCGTTTATTATCTCAAAGAAGTGCTGAGAGAGATGTGTATTTACAACATTAAGAATCCCCACCAATACATGTGGGAATTGAGGCCTGAGTTCAGACATTATGCCAACAGTAAAGACAATTCCAAAGATTCTAAAGATTGACATTTCCTTCTTTGGCTCAGTTTGCATTCTGGGTATTGATTTTTCAGATGGATCCAGCTTTAAAATCATATGTTTTTAACATTTGTTTTACATTTAACTGTTTTTCTTATTTAAAGTTTCATCAATTTGTTTAATATTTTCTTATTCTAAAAAAGGTGTGAATAAAAGCAGCGAATAAATGACATTTTCAAATAAATGAGTAATACTTGAGTATATTTCAGGTAATATAATATCAAAACAAGAATATGGTATTAACAAGAGGTCACCACGCTCGATGACCCTAGAGGGCCGTAGGATGGGGCAAAACCTTCGGCTATGGGGCCAAATCTGTTTGGTGAGGGGCAAATTCTGGAAGAAAAATCGACCGGAAACAGACTAATTAGACTATTTAGGTTATTTAGCAAGTTTGAATGCTTAATTCCTTCAAATAAAGAACACCTATCCATAACATGAAATTTATTGTGGGACTAATTGATCTATTCATAACTAACCGAATCAAATGAAATTAACGAAAACAATTTAATTAAATTTGTCTTTAATTTATATTTTAATATTTTTGGAAATCAATCATTTCACTTATCATAAAAGATTAGCCATGGAGAGATTGCCAATTCATTTATTTAAAAAAACTTGTATTAAATGTCTCTATAAGAAAATGGATGATCGGATTAAACGAATTTCTTATTTTATTAAATTTCTCTTCAATTACTTTCAGATATAATATAATATAATTTTTCGAATAAGACATAACTGGACACAAATATTCTTATTCTGGCGATGGAGACAAAGGTTTCTTCAAATTTAAATTATTTCCACTTTATTTATTAGCATTTATTGCCAAAATTGATCAAGACAATAATTAAATTTTAATATTCAAAAAAGTTTGATGATAATTTATTAAGAAAAATCTGGTGAACTCCAGAGTGTAAGCCTTAAGTTAAGTTAAGTTAGAAAAGGTTTAAGCTAATGTTTAAGCAGAGTAAATTGAATTGTCAGAGCATTTCATTAGCCATTTAAACAATAGTTTGAAAAAATTTGAATATTTTTTCAAACAATTAAAAGCAGTTTTAAAATAATTTTTCAAATCATTCAAAGTTTCAATTCAGTGAATTTGTGGAACAGATATCAAGACATCTGGTATTACCACTCAAACCATGGCTAAAGCAACTACTTACTTACGAGCAGCAAGTTACCTGGGTCAGGTAGAGCAGCATGGTGACAAGTTTAGCCAAGTAGCTAGGTACAACAAAGAATTGAGTCTTAAGCAGAATGTCAAGCGAACTGCCCTCAGTGGACAAGAGGGACCAGACATCAAGTGGCACCTCTGATGCTCTGGTCTTACCACTGAGGGACAGGAGAA
>JAQIWP010000174.1:0-35400 GCA_034695525.1 Euzetes globulus
CTCTCTCTCTCTCTCTCTCTCTCTCTCTCCCTACTTATGAAATGAATTATTTGTCATAAATCTAATGATGTGTCCCATAAGTCATTGTTATATGAAAATTGAAAGTCCAATAAATTTCCTAAAATATATTGAAATGATTTTTCTGTTGTGAATTTAATTCTGATCTGAAATTCTTGAGCAGTCAGTCACGAGAGAAGGAGAGGCAGTTTAGTGGTAAACACACTCTTCTCTGACATAAACCATTAGAAAAGATTGTAAGAACTGATAAATATTTCATCTGAAAGTGTATTTCGAATTCACTGTACTCTGTATTGTGTTTTTGTTGATCCAGTGCTCAGACTTAACAGGACTTATCCCCAAATGATACTGACTTGCAATACACACGCATTGCAAGCATCGCATCGACACTTGCATTGCATGAATGCGATAAAACTAAAGGCAGTCCTCTCGAGCGGCAAAAACACATTTCCAAACACAATATTTGACTCAAATCGCATTCAGAAAACGATAAAATAATATTCAGTTTTTATTATTCAGGAAAAAAATGCAAAACTATTTATCTTCAAATAATATAAACTTTTTTTGAGGAAATATTTCAATAAATCATTACTTTTGTAAAGACTTGACTAAAAATTATTCATTTTTTTGATGCACTTTCGAGAGAGGAGTCATTCAGTCATTTCCAAAGAAAATTTTTATATAAATATTTTCTTATATACAAAAACATTTCTTTGAATTCATTTTTTTCTGTTCTTTTGAGAGGCTTTCCATTTATTATTAATAGTAATTAATGTCTGAAACACTATTTTCATTTAAATAGAGTCTAGTTATTAGTCGAACAAATATTTTTATAATTAACATTCAATTCAATTATGTTGTCGTAGCACTGAATGAACGCAAAATTATCAGACTGTGCAATGACCATGAACAGTCAATACTCATCTGGAAAACAGCATTTCTGGTGGTAACACATATAAGAAAGGATTCATTTCTATTGAGTCAATGAATTATGGATTTGATGAAAAAGCTTTCTGACGAAGAGCTCTGGCAGTCCTTTCTATTGTCCATTGAATGAGTCCATTCTAAATGAGATCCTTTCCCACCACTGATCGTAATTCAAGAAAATATAAAAATTGAGGCCAAATTGAAATCCAATGAACATTTAGTGAATAAAATCTAAAAGCTTTTGATGAAAAAATTTAATGAATTTTATTTTCTAAAAAAAATGTCAACTTTTGGTAAATATGGTATTCAAATACAATAAAACATATTTAAATTAATTTGTATTTCAATAAAAACTCTGAAAATAATCTCTTTGAAGTCTCAATATATTAATCTTTTAAAACATATTTTTGTCACTAAAAGCTTTGAACCAAAAAAAGAAGAAAAAAAACTGAATAAAAAGGATGTCATCAAATGATGAATTTAGAGCCCCAGACATGTCTCCAATGCTATACTTTTTTCAAATCTCTGATTAAAATAATTACTATTTGTAGTGAATATGAACTGAATTATAGTTTTGATGAATAAACGAACGAATGTTTTGATGCCATCAGTGGTTAGTTTCTGAGATTATGATAAAATCTTTTTAAGATATTTTAGTCATTTCAAAAGATTAAAGTGATGAAGGATTAAAGGATAAGGAAGAGGCCTATAGGGCAGGAGAACTGGTCTCACCTTAAGTTAGGTTTGGCTCAATTCAACACAAATATAAATGCAATATATTTTTTGGAAAATTCTTTCTTTTCTTAATAATTGTGAGACGATTTCAAGAGAGAGATAATAGCGTTTTGAAAATATTTTGAAATATTGAAGCGTTTTTTTCAATCTCAAGGAAAGCATTAGTAAATATTCACTAAAATGTGGCACAAAAGTCATCAAAATATTCTTTTCATTTGGAAATCTTATAATTTGTTTGCGGAATATTCAGTAAATGAGTCAATGATTCAGACTTTAGAAGACTTAATGACAAAATTAAGGCATTATTTACTAAACTAATGATTGATTTTGAAGAGAAATCTATAGTTTAGGACTTGTTTTCATTGTTGGTATCATTCATGAAATCGTCGAGTATTTGGTGCATACTTTCGCGCAGTGAGTCCCTGTCTTCTTGAGAGTGAAATATTGTTGTCTCCATTACTGTCGTGTGTCCGTCACTTTCCGACACCGTTTCGGTCAGGACTCTGAAGAAGAAAATTACAATTATTGCAAATTTCAATTGTCGGTCAATAGTGTAAGACCTGGTGTTTCCGGTGAAAGCAGTGGTCGTTTCATTGTTTCTAATCCGTTGGCCGTTTTGTTTACTGAAATCTGCGATAAATTCAATTTGATTCAAATACCAATTCTCTACTCATTTCATGCAAATAGCGTTTCGCCAAATAAAACACAAACGAATTTCAAAGAAAATCCAAGAATCAAATCAAACACCGAATGGAAAGACAGTCAAACAAATGACAAAACCAATCAAAAAATTAATCAAAAACCAAAAGAATTTGAAACTCATAAACATAACCGTCGGATGCATTTGAATGAAATTGATTAATGACGAAGAGACAGGTCATACCAAATCGAAAATCATGGGAAGTACAATAACAGGTGTTTGGGGTAGTTTTGCAATCATTCTGACTATCATTTTTGTCATCAAAACCTATTAAGAAGCAATTTTCATCAAAAATATCACCGAATTTATTAAATAATAAACAACTTTTCATTTTAATAACAATAAATAAATAACGAATAGAGCTATAAAAGAGCTAAAAATGAAATAAATAAGTTCTCAAATCAGTTTAAATAGATAACTGACTACAATCTCAAAAAAAATGTTTCGGAAAACAAAAAATAACGATAAATGCATTTATGGTCTGCAGTTGTCTCTACCTGTTTCAGTGTCTTCTCTAATATTTCTATCACTCAAATTTGACTCTGGATTAGTTTCAGTGCTGGGTTTGTTAACTTCGATCAGCTCTTCTTTATCACCGGACCAAGTATTCAAGAATTGGTCCATTTTTTGTTGAGCGTCGGGACCACTGAATGTGAGGGCTCTCACTTCTGGAGTGACAGTTACCTCTTGAATAACTTTATATGGATTCCCCGACTCATCGACGCCTTCATATTCGTCGACATTAGTAATCGGTTGTAATTTAGTGAATGGTTCTAAGAACTCTTCGGTAACCCTTTCTGCTGACTGACCGCTCACTAATTTGGACGAGAGGTCGGGCCCCTGTGTGGCCGTTGTTTTAACTACTCGTTTGATAACAACATTTCCAAACTCATCGAAAGCTCTCTCCTCTTCGATCACTTCATTTCCCGGTTGCGCAGACTTTCGAAGCATTTCCAGAAACTTTTCTTCATTGTCTGAAGAACTGGAAGCAGTATTTGTCTGCGGAGGAGGTAATTGTCGTTTGACGCGCCTGAAGACTTTGATGTTTCCTCTTTCGTCTTGAGTTTGGAACTCTTCGAATTCATCGTTTAATTGGTTGTCATAATTGTCGTCACTCTTAGGGTTCGATTCAGAACTGGATTTGTTTGGTTCTAAAAATTTTCTCTCGTTTTCAAAAAGTCGTTTCAATTGACGGTTCTGTTGATCGATGTCTAACGGATCCGGAGTTCTATTAAACAACAAGTCTGTAGTTTCTGTGCTGGAAATCATTGTCGACTCATCTCCAGAAGTGACATAACTTGAAGACATGCCTGACTCGCATTGGTATGTGGCGTGAGTTCCGGCAGTACTGGTCTCTAAAGAGTCTGTACTGGAAAGCATACACTCCGAAGGCTTAAGTATTCCGTGAAAACTCTCTTTAAGTGAGTCCTCTTCAAAATCAGTTTCCTCTCGAAGTGTGGCTAAAGCCGGTCCGGAGTCAAAAGTCATGACATTTGTTGTGTCGGGTACTGAAGATGAAATCGAATCAATGAGACTCGACTTTGTGCTCATATTTTCGTTCTGTCCGTCACTTTGAAACTCCAATTCTTGAAGAAACTCGTCTTTAAACTCCTCGTGCATTGAGTCCGAAGACATGGATTTGTTGTCGTCTTTATATTCAACCAAATCTTCAATTCTCTCGATTAAAGACTCGGTATTAGTGGTAGATATGGAACTAATAAGGTGTGAGTCTGTGCTATCAGTCGAAACCACTTTTCTCGTTAGCATTAGTTGTGCTGAACTTTGAGACTGAGTTCGCATTTTATCCCCTTTCAAGTTATCAGTTGAGTCCTTATCTGAGTGAGTGTCAGACGTTTGAGTGTCGAACCCCTTAGAGATAGATTGCATTCTTTCGACCTTATTCTCAGCCATTTTCATCATATCATCGATTTCTGACATTCGCTTTTCATAATCAGAATCCGTGTCCTCCGATCCGTTATTTCCTGGATCTGATAAAGTTTCCTGACTGGCGTCGGAGGCCTGACTCTCATGTCCCTCTTCTATCTCAGAGAGACGGGCTGCTTCCTCCTGTGCCTGTCTTTCTATGCGCTCGGCTTCAGAGCAATCCTTTTCAAGTTTTTCAAATTCAGTAATACTGGAACTGACAGAATGGTCGTCGCGGTCACTGCCCCGACCGGCTACTGGCCGGCCTGACCCAAGGCTGGAGCCTAAAGAGTCGGAAGAGCCGTGGTGACTGCCCTTACCTTTCATCTCTGATTCAAGTCTTTCAAATTCTTTGAGAGAAGAAGCGGCGGAAGACTCGCCACTCCTCGAAGAAGAGATAGCGATTGGTCTGCTTTGAGCTAATCGTGAGCTCAACGACATTCTCGATGGAGAGTCTTCGATATCTTCGTCGACCTCTTGATGAGTGTAAAGCTCTGTGTGTGGTTCAATAGAATGAGTGACTTCTGGAGTAAAGCTCGTCGTTTCAACGGTTGGACTTTTTTCTTGAGTCAGTTCTAGAAAAATCATTTCTTCGGCTTCAGGCGGAACCGGTGATTGTGGGCGTTGGAGGTCATCGCTTCCCGTTGTAAGCGAATCAGAAACGCCTAAATGAAGGTCTGGACTCAAGTCATACGACAATTGATGTCTTGCGTGTTCTGACAGCACAGAACTGCAGAACGAACTCTGAGACACAAGTGGTGTATCAGAAAAGTGAGGGTCAGTTGTCAGATCCGATGAAGATGTTCTTTCTTCCTGTGTTGAGCTCTGGCCCTCTCCACCAGTGGTAGATCTGCGGTCAACTTCAGAGACGTCATAGTCAGGGTTGTAGTCGACCTCTACGGGTCCGTTACTGTATTGAACCGATTCTGTCGTTTGAATGTTTTGTTGTATTTCAATGTTATTCAGTGTTTCCAAAGAAACCATTGACTCCGAAAGTGATGGCACTTGAGTCGAGTCGGCACAACCAGATTGTACCAAACTGGTCATTGAACTTTGGCCGGAGTTAGGCTGACCTGTCACATTAATAGCTGTACCGATGCTCGACGAGTGCCAAGTATTCGAATTCTCAGAGTTCTGTTCACTTTCGTCAATACTATTGTTTGAGACCAGAGTCGAGGCTTTTATTTGTGAAGACTTCGATCTATCTATTAATCCTTCCATTTCCTCTATGGGTAACCCTTCCAATGAAGTGGAAGCTTTGGGGTCGGGTTCTTCCATTACCTCCCAATTAGTCCCTGACATAAATGGAATTTCAATACCGCCTCTAATGACAGACTCTGGGATTTCACAATCGAACGGTTCTTTCAACTCATTAACGGGAGTAACGCTTCCGTTCTGGTCGTAGTCATCATCACTGATTGAACTGCGCTTTTCTCTGTCCTCTTCAGTGATTATTGTCTCACTTCCTTCAGAAGACATTTCTCCCAAATGACCAGAACTTTCAGACTCTATAGAAATGGTTGAATCGCGTGAACTGTCGCAGGCAGAAGTCCGGGCCGTGTGGTAACTGTTTTCCTGTGAAGTGGCCGCCGTTGCAAAAGAACCTTCTTGAGATGTGGCACAGGTCTCATACTCAGAAGCGGACAAACCAATGCCTCCACTGCTCCGACTACTGGAATTGTAGTGCTCTGGAATTATCGCTAAATCAAATTCACTACTTGTCGGACGACTGGTTCCGGGAGTCTTACTACTGTCCGACACATCGAACGAATGACAAGACTGGTAGTGACTCTCTGAACTTGAGCCAGACTCTTTTTCTTTCTGAGAACCAGAGCGACTGCCGCTATCAATAGACTTCCGCGGTTGAGATAAAGTTCTCTTTAGCTCTTCTGGACTTATATTTTTGTCCAAAACAACAGAACTTTGTTCAACACTTTTAAGGAATTGGGTCTCACTTTCTGTAAAACTGATTCGTTTCTGAGTTTTAGTCGCTTCGGGACTGAAAGGGCTGACAGGACTGCGATCGCTATCATTGACCGTCGGAGAGACTAAATCGATGGCATCTTTATTAATCTCCTCCAAGTCATCCCATTCCTGTTCAACTAAATCTTCATCAGAGATTTCGGAAGAAATATTGATTTTATGGGGAATTTTTGCCAATTCCTCCTTTGCTTTCACAACAATTGTTTGGGCAATAATTTGTGCTTCTCTTTTGATTTCCTCGAAATCTGCTTCATTTAAATCATTGATTGGTTCCGATTCTGCGAACTTTGTTTCTTTAATAATAGTTTTGATTATCTTCCTCTCTGGTGATCCGTTCATTACCTCTTCATTCAATTCTTTGGCAAAAATTTCACTTACGATCTGTTTCTTAACTTTTCCCTCTAAATCATTGTCGAGAACTTCGACAACAGGGGTCTCAGGTATTCGAACCAAATTATCGCCATCTTTGTCGTTGTCGTCATCTTTTTTATCGTCAGACTTGTTGTCATTTTTAGGAATGTTGTCAGGAAGTCCAAACTTATTCAGATCATCTGAATTCTGCTCTTTGGTGTCATCTCTGAGCACTTCATAAGGACTTCTAGTTTCAGATTCGAGGGGAGGTTTGTCAATGTTTTCAGTTCCGGCAAAAGCATTGTTTTCATACGCAGAATGAGATTCTGACGAAGAGCTCAACACTTCTGTTTTGGCCATTTCTTCTGTTTCGATAACAACTGAGTCGAGAGTTTGTTTCTCATCATAAGCTCTATTGTCTGGACTGTCAGCGAGCAGTTCGTCAGTGGGAGAGACACCGACCTTCACCTGATTGTCTGGTCTCATATAATCGCTATAATCGCAGACGGGAGACAACTGCTCATCAGATACGTCTACTACTTCAGGAGGCGATGGCTTTGGCAAAAAAGACTGATCGCTATCGTCGTTATCATTGATATCATTTTCATTATCTTTAAGCCCAATAGAAGTCGGAAGAAAAGTGTGCGAAACGCTCGGCTTTTCTGATATTCTAGTATTTGCTGTGTCTGTACTTTCAAATACTTTTTCAGTAGACTTTGCTGTTAGTAAAGAATTTTAAGGAGTAATCACTTCAGTTAAATCCTATCTCTTATCTATAATCTTAAACTTGACAACCATTAAACTTCAGTCATTAATAATTGAATACCGAATTGTCTCTCCATTCAAATGTATTCAAAAAAGGAATATTTCATTTAAAACGCTTTCATTTTAGAGAAATTGCTACTAGGAATTCATATGTCGCCATAAACTCATAAAATATGAATGCCTCTAGAGTTCGATATTTTACCAAGACGTTCCTTGAGGCTTAAAAAAATGTCAAGGGAAAAAGCCTGATAAACGAACTGCCATAAAAATTGGCCTCTCCATGAAGCGCCACAATTTTCCTCAAATAATGTTTAAGTTTTGAAGAAAAGCAAAACTTGTGATATATTTAATGTAATCATGGTAAACCTTAGTCTAGTGGTTGTCAATTATAGGTTTATACTTAGATTAAAATTATTGGATGTGCAGACAAAACAAAGGATATTTCGGATTCGTTGGATATTTCAATATTTGGATAAACGACATAACTTTACAAATAATTTAAATAATAGGCAAATTGGGCGGAAATCGCAATTCTTAGAATTGAACTGGATGGAACAATCGATAAAAAATGTTTTTATTAATTTTAAGATAATTTTAAATATAAATGCTTTGAATAGTTGTCATCAATCGGTCGGCAATTGAATAATATTTTTTGTCTCGAAATCAAAACAATTTTTAAAAGTATTTTAAGATTTTTTGCTCAGATTATAATTTAAAGGAAAGTTGTCCTCTATATGGAAATGACGGATATCTTGAGCTGAAGAAAATCATTCTCTAAAAATAGCGGACATATCATAACTTTGAGGAAAATCTTTGCTTTCAATCATCAAAATCTCTGAAACAAAATTGAAATCAAATTTGATTTTTAAAATTTGAAAGATTAGATTTTCAGCGAATGTTATCATTATTTGGCTTTTGATGTAATCGAAGACACATTGAGTTCGAAGAATTAGAATTAGTCTTCTCCTCTAATTTCAGACATTAGGAGAAACGTTAAGGTTTGACGGAAATAGGAGTCCAAAAGCAAAACGAGTTAAAAATTTCAACCAACGATTCAAAACATTATTTTGAGAAACAATTATTGAAATTATTATTCAATTCTATTGAATGCGAAAATCAAATTATGACATAAACGAAGAGCTTTTGTTAAAACGATTGGTGTTTACGAGTATTAAAAAAGCACAAAAAACACTAAATTAGTAACGATTATGATTGCAATGGTTTTATTGGCTAAAGATCTTTTTGATTGGTCTCACATTAAGAATAATTTAATCAAAAGGTAACTTACATTTGGGTTGACTCTCGTCTGTGATTATGGTGGAAGTCTGTTCGATGATATGCTGAACGCAACCGCTCTCGTCTTCTTCAGTCCATTCTGTAATTGACATAAAAATGAATGAAAAATAAATTTCAGACAATTTAGCAGTAATTAGGATTAACGAGGTATTCATGCAATTAATAAGTGGACAGAAATGCAGTGGAAGTCGAAAAAGTAATTTTATTTATCTCTCAGTTTCCAAAATTACAGATTTTGAAGAGAAAATTCAGAAAAAAATTAAAAGGATTTTACATTTTGTTAAAAGTTTGCATCAATTTTAGTGTTTAAATGACTCAATGATTGAAATAAAAGGAGTTTTTGTTAATAAATGAATGGTTTGACTAATAATTAATGAGAATTACATGAATTGTATTGGAAGATGTGTTCAATAGACGAGTTATGTTATAATTCGTTAGTAATGGTTAGGCTTTGATTAAAAGTCTATCAATTGTTCACCTTTTTGTTCGACTATAGCATCGAAATGCGGTTCGTCTTCAATCGAAGTGGTCACCAAAGCCGAGGCCAGATTATCACCGGTATTGGTTGTAGTGGTACTCGAAACAGTGGCAGTTGAAGGCTCAGACTTCTCGTCTTCTGGCAAACTTGAAACTGAAACCTGACTCGTGTCCTGTTCGGAGTGCCAGGTCTCGCTCTCCAGCATTTGTCGTGTCTGATCGACATTCAGAACTTCGTCAGGGTCTAAGAACAGCTCAATTTATAATTAAACGGATCACCAATAAAAAAAAGTAAATACCGGGGACAACAGTAGTTTTAGTCACAGCAGTGATCGTGTGTTTAATAGATCCGTCTTCGAGAACAGTCATCGTTTCAGTTGTTTTGATTTCAGTGGAGTCTTCTGTCATACAATTTGTAAGAATAATGTATTCATTATTTGTTCCATTAAACAAACCATTAAGTAATTGTCTGTCCGATGGGATAAGCATTTCCTCTTTGACGACAAATAGTTCTTCGGGTTGATCAGTATCTTCGCCTCTAATCTTAGCTCTTTCTACCGACTCCTCTCTGTCCTGTTCCTCAAGGAATTCCAAAAACTTTTGAGCTGCGAGTTCTCTCTCGGAATCGTCGACCCGCCTTTGTTCGTCGGCTTCACTGGTAGTACTGGTCTGTCGGCTGCGTCTTTCTCCAGGAGTCGAGTGATCTTTGAGTGAAGCAACACCGGCTTCACTGCCACTTTCTTCTGCAGATTCCGCTTCCTTTAAATCAATCATATGATAGAACATTTCTAGTGATTACAAGTGAAGAGAAGCAGACCTTCATAATGTCCTGTTCGTCATACGACACATCCAACGAGACTTCTCGACCGAGAGAAGCACCTCTAGAAGTGGTACGGGAACGGCTTAAATCATCTTTGAGTGCATCGAATCCATTCTGATCAACGCCGATATTACCAGTACTTGATTTGATATCAGGAGTGGCTGCAAAGGGACGACAAGCGGTTCAATCAAAATAACATTTTTAGAAAAATTAATAAATTCTTACAAAAATCGTATTGTTTTTCAATGTTATCGAAATCGTTGGGCGAAACGTCTTCTCTACAAATATCGGGTAATTCGATATTAAGGTTACAAATGGGTTGTTGTGTCGGTTCTGAGCCACGGATTCGTTTGTTTTCACGCATGAAAGCAATTCTTCCCAACGGTTCCTGATTCGGGTCTTTGACGCGCATAACAAACGGTAATCTATTTTCCCGAAATGCTTGGAAAGTAAGACTCAACTGTTCGCCCGATTTGGTCACCGGAACTAAGTTTCCGGCGAACTCTAAATACTGGGGTTTGCTTTCGAGAACCTCTACGTCCCGAGATTTGGCTACTTCTGTGAAGTGTTCCTGGTTCTCTAGGGTTTTCTCCTCCTTATCATCAGTCATACAGAAAACTCTGAGGTGAGCCTCTAAGGGATCGTAGCGTTTGGCGAATACGACAAACTTTGACATAAAAGGCACGTGAATTGCCTCCTGGTATAACTCAGTGGCGAATTTAGTGGCCTCGTTCACTTGTCTACAGTCTATTAGCCAGAAACGGGCCGACACTGTCGTCGTGAACGACACACAATCGTTGACAAAGGTAAGAGGTGTTGAACCGGTCACGTCTTCCCACTGGGCTTTTGTAGTTCCGCCTAATTTCGGTTCATAACAAAACATGACATTTGAGAACACAATGAATTGAACGACAAAATAAACTTCAATTTAAACAAATGAGTCGAGAGTTGTTCCCAAAAAACAAATTGTTTTTTAAAAAGAAAAGTGAACAACCCATACAACATAAAATACATACAGCCCTCATCAGGTGGTGTCTCCCCTCCTGCACTCTCTCTAAGCATAGCTACCTGTTCTATGTTATGCTTTCCCTCATAATAGCAAAGCAGCAAAAGAAAGGAAGAAATGAAATGAAAAACACATCGAAAATAAAGTATTACTGAAACACAGAATTCAACGAAAATCAATACAACGAACAGACAATCAATTATTGAAAATTTGAGTATTGTTTCTAAAATTTTGATTTTAAGGAAAGACATTAAACATTAAAGACATTTATCTAAAGACACAATCAATTGAATGCACAAACAGTTAAAAAGGATGAGACAAAAGAGCGAAAAAGTAATAGAAAAAGAGACGAAAAGCAGAGAAGAAGCAGAGAAGCAAAAGGGGAGACAAACCTGACTTCGTACTACCTGTTATACTGCAAAGGAGGCGTAAAGTGGGCGCATCCCCGGTGTACTGGTTGATCATTCCACGGGTGGCCGCCTGCGGCACAGGTATTGTCAGCGTAATTGGTTTATGGAATTTGCGTCTTCGCGGTTCGATTGTGCAAATTGGAGACACAGCCACCCGATTGCCCAACATTTTGGTGACCAATTCTGATGGAATCGGTTGGGCCTAAGAAAAGCAAACGAGGAATTTAGTAAATTGAGAATGAGCCAAATCAGCAAGATAGGTTAGATACTCGGATCAATTAAATAGGGGTCAGGTATTTGCACAAATTCAGTCTTATTTGCAGGGAATGTCAAGAATGACCCGAATTTAATCGAAAAAATGTCATTTGTTAATCAAAAGCAAGTAAATAGGCTTGAGGAGTAGAAGTAGCAAGCTTAAGCCAGACAGAGGACAGGTATGCATCATGGTCATTCTCGATTTAATTCCCCCTCACTTTTCTTTCGAGTTCGACCGAAAGCGAAGAAGAGCTCCAATTCTGACCTTTCATTTGACAGATTGAATATTGGAAGAGATAGTCAGCCGATAGGACAGAATTGCAGACAAGTATTAGTAATTGAAGCAAAAGTGATACTCAAAAGAGTTTATTTGTTAATATTTTGAGCGAAAATTAGTTGGAATACAATTAATAGCCAAAAGAAATGCAGATTAAGACAGAAATATGACATTTATATTGATTTAAATATTAATATAATAAATGACTAGAAGAGCATAACTTTAAGTTAAATAAAAATAGTTAAAAACTAAAGGATAAAACATTAAAACAAATTTGGCACTAATAAACTCAATCAGAAAATAAATAATAGTTGACTCTGTTGTGCGACTTTGACTCTAGAACCTAAATTCACAGACAATTGACAATTGGTTTGACGCGTGCGGACACAAACACTCCATACGTTACACTTATGTGAAAATCTCTGCTCTTAACAAAATATAACTAATTTTCAGTGATTATGTGTTTATATCGATTGAGTTCAGAGTTTAACATCAAATGCATTCTTGCAATCAATGCATATGTGATTCAAATAAAATATAGTTTTTCTCTATAATAATCTCATATTTAAATATATATTAATATATTCGATAACTCTTGTAAATAGTTTATCAATAAATAAATTTGAACTTTAAATAAATTAATCTTATATGAGTTTAAATGATATTTTAGATAAACTTCAGTCAAATTTAAATTCCATTCTTATTCACTAATTATATTAAAATTAAGAATATATTAATATATGAATAAGTAATTTAACCGTTAATTTGCTGATAATTCGATTGTGATTTTCATAGAATTTCTAATCGTTTTATATAATAAATATATAATTGAATTAATAATAAATATTGTTTTCAATGATAATGTTGTCATTCAGTCTATAAAAGTTCGAGTATTTAAATGTTTGGTTCGGAAATTTATAAATCAATTCTTTGTTCAGATCATACTGGAAAAGAGGTCCAGGTTGGGAACGGTAGCCCTGACCAAATGGGCCAAACAGCCACCGTTAGGCGGCGGACGAAATTTATTCTCTTTATTCTCATTTTCTACTTTAGGAGTCTTTACTTTTTTTGCTTTTTTCTGTTTCTTTTTCACATCATTTTTAGGTCTTTCGGTTTGAGTGCTTTTGTCTTTTTTGTTCTTTTGAGGCACTATTTCTTTAGTCACAGAGTTCTGCACAGCATTTTGTTGCTTGTGTTTCCTACTAAACCTCTTTCTAATGCCTTCCCCAATACCACTGAAAATTCCCCGCCTTTTACTCTTTTTATCATTAATTCCATCGATTGGTTCAATCACTTCAATGCCATCACTATTTCCTACCTGAAGTCCGACTTTAATCTTCTTGGTGAGGGCGCCTTCAGGGAAGATGGCCTGAACCTGAGGCACAACAGTCGAGGAAACCATTCCTCCTTCGGGTCCGATTGCGTGCACTTCTTGTCGGATACGCGTAATGACTGCGAAGTATTGCGGAAAGTCTGTGGTCAGGATTCGAGTGATTCGATTACTGCTGAAGTCATCCAAAGTGTTGACGTCTTGTAATAAAAACAATTGTAGTTTCATTGAAATGTTTGACTCGAGTCATACCATTTTCTCCTTCGAAACTTTCATTAAGGACTTCCTGAACGGCTTCTTCAGATGCTTCGAGTGTGTGTTCTCTCCAGGACTCTCCGTTATCACTTCGAAGAATAATTATCTCCCGCTCTTTGCCGCGAAGGGATGCGAAGTGTGGCACTTCGATGATGACGGGTCTGACCCAATAAATCATTAGCTTATGAATTATGTAATAAAAGGAATTTACCCCAAAAATTTGGCTCCGGCCGGTCCCACTTCGAGTAAACGTGAAGCACAGGCTTCTCCTTCCATGAGAGGCGGCGGATGAATAAGTTTTTCTTTCCTGAGATACCTGCAGGTAATCCTCATCGGCATCGGTGCCTTTCGGGGAGGAATAATAACGCGAACCCCGGAATGCCTGCATCCCCGCATTGCGCCTCCACGGGCGTCAACCATAAAACTGACCAGGAAACTGTTTGAAATATTCAGTTAGCAGATTGTTTGTGATTATGGCAAACATAGATTAGTGTTAGCGATGGATAATAACTTACGTCTTCCACTTTAATCGTCTATAGTATGACATCCGACAGACGTGCAAAACAGGCATTTATTACAAGAAATAAATATCAATTAAAGGCATTCAATCAGCAATCGTTTGGTTATCGCTTCAACAAAATTGTGAATCAGTTATAACACGTGCACTGAGTTATGGCTAATCACTGATCGGTTAAATTTATCAAAAATATGAACCGGTCTTCACGACCGACAGTTAGCTGTGAAAGAGAGCCATAAAATGTCTTGTGTTTAAGCGCTAAATAAATAATAATTAGTGTTCAAAAATGGACTCATAATTGTTTGAACACAAGATGTTTAGCAACAGAAAAAAGTGCTTCAATTACTCTAAAAACAGCCCGAAATTATAAATCGCTTAAATTTTCGACAATAAGATGAATGTCTTAGTAATGACTAAAAACTTTTAAGAGCGGCGCAAATGTGTGTAACTGCTGTGCAATTGCCATAAGATTTCGTGATTTAAGCAAATTATATACGAATATAATTGGAGCTAATTTTGCAATGAATTGTCTGACAATGAAATACTTGACTGATTGATGACTAATTAATTGAGCAATTAATGACTAACTATAATCTATTACATTCAATCAACATAAACTTGACAATCTAAATTAATTTTGCAATACTTAAGATTATTATACGGAAGAATCCATTGGTATTAGAATTTTAATGGTTTAAAGTAAATTCTAAACTAATTTTAAAATCAATTTTAGTTCATTTTATCAATAATTTTGGTAAAAATAAATCTAAGGTTTAGTTAATGTAAGCATAAAATTGTTAATCGAATGCATAACACATTCAATTATGGGATTAATCGATACAAAACACCACAACTATGACAGTGGAAAAGCACTGGAAACTTTAAAAGATAAAGAGGGCCCACCTTCGACGCCTCATTCTTAGGGAGGCTTCGAGAGGCGCGATGTGGTAATAACGCCAGAGCCGTGTGTGAGGAAACTCCAAATCACTGAATTTGAAAGTGCTGTCAAATTAGGACATTTTCAAAACTCCATTAATTCAAGTCTTAAACCCTTAACCGAAGCATAAGTATAATCGAGAATTAAGATTATAAGAGGATTGACTCATGTATTTCATGCCCCAAAACACACAAGTCTGGCCAACACAAGGCATTGCATGGCATTCGCCTCTTCCATATTAATAGCGCCCAAATCCAGTGCAGTGTAATGTCTATCAGATTATGACTTACCCGGCAGTGATTGGAGCTCGAGATATATCGATGTTATCGGGCGCTAAAGCATTGACATAAGACTCGGTCATCAGCATATGGTGTGGAGAAAACAGCTCTTCGTCAACAGTGATGGGAGCTGTCAGTCCAGAGACAGACAGTTGAATGAGTGATGAGTTTTGTGAAACACTATTCATACCCAGAGTTTGTGAGGCATCCATTCGCTCATCTTTCGTAACGTCAAAGGGAAGGGAGTCGTCGCCCAATGACTTCATTTCATCGGCGGTTAGGTAACGGTAGGACTGATCGCCTAACATATTGTCTTCAGCTATAATCCGAGCAAACATTTGATTGAAATCAAGTACTCAAACGATTAGAGCAACAAAAGTGACAAAATTATTGTAATTCATATGAATTCGATTATATTTAAGTCGAAAACAACAAATAAATAACACAATTGAAAGAAATGAGAGAAAAACTGATAAATGGAATAATAGTTTAGAATAATTAATACTGATTTGAGAATCACTTACTAGTGGTCTGTAATTTTTGAGCCTCAAAGAAAGGAAGATAGACATGAGAAGAGTGGGTTTGATTCCCACTGTATAGAGTCGGCTCCTCTAGAAATTCTTCACCTGATTGTACAATTGAATCATTGAATTCCTTTAATATTCTATATAATTTTGAATTTGGTCTTTTGAGAAGTAATCCAAGAAATTAGTTTTCATAAGAATTAATTACAACATCGAAACTAATTTTCCAACAAAAATAAATAATAAGTAATTCAATCGTTAGCTTCAATATCAGGTGATATTTGCGCGAAATATTATTCTTGAGCTCTCAGCTAATATTTGTTAGGAATACTATTAGGCGACAAATGTATAAACTATTATTCGTTAAGCGCTTCGGACATCACTTTATTATCAACTTTTCGGTTATTCCGTTAAACATTTAATATTAGAGAATTTATTCACTTTAATAATCAGCTTATTTTGCAATCAAATGACAAAACGTGCGGTAAATCAAAATTAGTCTAAAATCCAAAGCTAAGGCTCTATAGGAGTGGACATACATTTGACGCCAACAGTAAAGCCAAAAATATTTCTGAGAAAAGCAAACAACAAATTTTAAGCCAAACTATAAAACGGCGCAAATAATAATTGATTGGAAAGGTATCAATCAATTAGTGAGGAGTAGGACTTAAGCATAAATCAAAATGTAATAAAAGTCGTGCAAAACATCGCAATATGAAACCAATGAACTCAAACTCAATTCGGGATCTTTTTTACCACTTCTACTGCAACTATCGATTTGAGATACCGGAGCACACAATCGATTGCATGCACTCCAAGTCAACCATTCATGCAATGGATAGCATACAACACAACTAATTGAAGGAATAACAGTATTGGGTGTCATAATGATTGTCATACCTCCTTCATCCTCCGAGTCAGACATGAATGTCTCGTGCATTGTCTCCGGTGCCACAACTTTGTACTTCTCTTCAGTCACTGTAGTGGTGGTCGTCGTCACAACAGTAGTGGTCACAACTTTGAGGGTCTCCACAACTGAAATATAACCTAAACGTTGAGCGATTGAAAGGGCTGTCTGGCCCTGATTCGTGGTGGCGTCGGGGGAGGCTTTATGTTCTAGCAACAGATTCACAATTGATGTATGTCCCTGTTGCGCCGCTTGATGGAGAGGTGTGTACCCGTGCTGTCCATAAAATATAGAATTTAGACTTAATTGTGATAAATATGATTAGAATACTCACAGCATTGGTTGCATTCACGTCAGAGCCTAAACAATTAGATCAAGCAATTAGAGAATCTTGCAACAAACATTTATAGAACAATGACTTACCGTTTTGTAAAAGGAAGCGAACCATATTTAGTTGCCCAAAATGTGAGGCCACGTGAAGTGGAGTATAACCCGCTTTGGTCGGCGGCGACATTTCGACTCTATTCTTAGCCAAAATGGTGGCCACATTGACTCTGTCCTCCTGAGAGCACAAATGCAAAGGAGTCAGTAAGTTCTTAGCCTTGACATCTACATTGGCCTGGTGGCCTATTAGAAGTGTGGACATATCGGTGTGACCTTCCTGTGCCGCTAAATGCAATGGTGTAAAACCAGCCTAAATGCCACCAAAAGAAGACAATCGTTATATTTGTCTATCAGTTTGAATGTGGTATCAAAACAAGACTACCTTTGACTCGGCGTTGGCTTTGGCGCCATATTCGAGAAGAGTGGTGGCGATATCCATTTGGTTTTTACGGGCAGCGATATGCAGAGGACAGTAACCGTTCTTAGCGGTGGCGTGGGGTGAGGCGCCCTTTTCCAGTAGAAGAAGAGCTACATTCACGTGATCGTAATGGGCAGCACAATGCAATGGCGTCACATTGTTCTTTCCCTGGGCATCGACCGGCGCGTCTTTGCTGATCAGAAGTCGGGCCACTTTAATATTTCCATACTTAGCCGCCAAATGCAAAGGAGTGAACCCTTTCTGCAAATCGCAAATCCTTTCAATAAGAATATCAATGGTTTGTCATTAGAACTGACTTTAGTGGTGGCGTTGAGTGAAGCACCATGCTCCAACAGCACAGCTGCTACTTCTTCCTGGCCCTCTTTAGCCGCAATGTGAAGGGGTGTATATCTAAAATGTCACAACAACTGTCAACAATTGTATCGATAAATTAAGTCAAAGAACTAACGAGTCTTTAGTGGTGGCGTCGGCGTCAGCCCCGTGTTGTAGAAGTAGACCAACGATGTCGACATTCCCTAATCGTGACGCAATGTGGAGAGGGGTCTGTTGTTCCTATAATTAAAATAAATGTTTAGTCACGTAATTGCAGTGCAAAATCTAATATAACTGTTACTCTGGCCTTTGCGTCGACTTGTGCTCCATTACGAAGCAATATTCTGATTATATCCGTTTGGTTGGCTCTGGCCGCCAAATGCAAAGGAGTCTCCCCTCTGACAGTCGGAACGTCAGGACTTGCCAAATGTTGGATCAAATATATGACAATATTCATGCAGCCCATGAAGGCGGCCACATGCAGTGGCGTCAGTCCCGACTATTCACACAAACGCACAGTTAGACCACAATTCGCTTAAATTCAAACAATAAATAAAATACTTCTGTTGTGGCCTCAATACTGGCGCCATGTTTTAGAAGAAGTTCGACCACTTTTATTCTGTTCTTTTTGCAGGCAATATGCAAAGGAGTGAAACCGTTCAGAGCTCTGGCGTTCGGGTCTGCTTTGCGATCGAGAAGCAGTTTAGCGACGCGAACGTGACCACAATGGGCGGCCACGTGAAGGGCTGTCAGATAATCCTTTGGAGAAAACAAAGGTTTATCTTCAGTTCTGAAATGACAATTAAAACTTGAATTCATTGCTTACGACAGTGATATCATCGACCGGCGCCTTATGGAAAAGAAGGATACGGGCGCTGTCCACGTGATCTCCTAATGGGAACACAATATTATTCAGTGTAATCCCATCGAAAATGTGTCAAAAAAGGTATCAGTATTTCAATGAAAATGACAATAATATGCAAATAAATCAAATGAGAGATCAGTTTTTTTTGTTTTCATTCTATGAAATGTTTGACAAAAGAACACAAATTAGATATTATTTTGAAAACAAAAATTAATTCTGAAAAACTTGTTTACAATATTTTGATGGATATTTCTGACAAATAAAATATTAAAGAATTGAACCTACCCTGAGCTGCCATATGAAGAGGTGCCAAACCGTTCTTCAATTTGCGGAAAAAGTCGACTTATTATTAATCAATCGATAGAAATAAATACAATTACTTTAGTTTTGGCGGAAATAGGAGCTCCTCTTTCGAGTAATAAGTCGACGACAGCCTCGTGACCACTTCTGGCGGCGCAGTGCAGTGGTGTCAGCCCGTCTCGAGTTGCGGCCTCAATCTTAGCTTTTCGGTCCAAAAGAAGGGAAACCATATTGACTTTTCCCCATTTGGCGGCCACATGGATGGGAGTGATCTGATGTTTGGCCACGAAGTTCACGTCTGCGTTCTTGTCCAGAAGCAGTGCTGCGATGTTTTCGTTGCCGTAATGGGAAGCGATGTGAAGGGGTGTGAATCCAGATTTTGAGGTCACGTCCGGGTTGTGATCGTTTTGTAAAAGAAGAGCCGCCGCTTTGCAGTCATCCTTTTTAGCGGCCACGTGAAGGGCCGGTAATCGGACTTTGCCTTTTGTGTCATTCTCAAGGAGAACGGCCACCACTTTGTCGTGTCCCTGTTGTAAGGCCACAGCTAAGGGTGTGAAGCCATCCTCAGTGGCCAAACTCTGGTTCGCTCCGTTTGATAATAAATAGCGGACGACTGAATCGTGGTTTTCCTGAGCGGCCATATATAGCGGCGAAAAGCCATTCAACGACTGAACGTTAACGTTGGCTCCATTTTGGATCAACACTTTGACCACATCCAACTGTCCGGCCAGGGATGCGATGTGTAGAGCAGTATTGCCTTCAATTCATTTAAGTGTTATTTCATTTGATGTATAAATAATTCAAAACAAGTTTTCAAAAAAATTGTCGAAACGATGAAAATTAGAGAAATGAGTGAATGAATGAACGATACCTTTCTGTAGAGAAATAGAGCAAACATTTTGTTATTCAACAAATGAATAATTGATTAGAAAAACAATGAAAACAAAGTCTCACTTTTGTGGCCGCGTTTACATTCGCCCCCCTTTTCAACAGTTCCGTCACAACAGAAACGTGTCCTTCTTTTGAGGCCAAATGGAGTGCATTCAGTCCATTGGCATTACTAGTGTTGATGTCGATACTGCCCTTCAAGTATTCCAAGACTTTGTCCAGATTGCCAGCTCTGGCCGCTCGCAAAAAGCTGGCGTTTCCATCGGTCTGACAGCAAATTAGTTTCAATTAATTTAATGACAAAAATCAAAATTAAAACAACACAAGAGATAAGTCAGAGATAAAGAAATTCCTTTCGCTTTAGTCATCGAAGGCTTATCTCACAAATGTTTGATAAATATCTTTGAACGGATGCGACGGAAACTTGACTTTTACCACAAATTAGAGACAAAAGCAACTCATGAGTTGAAGTCAAACAGAAATGTCTCACTTTCTTAGTGACGGTCACAATTGCCAGAAGGGCCAGAGTTGTTGTGACCGCACATATCAGGGCTATGTCTTCGATAAGTAAAACCATTTGTGATAATACAATATCATTGTTAACATACTTCTGAACCAATGAATCAAATATTAGCTAAAGTTATACTCAATTCAATTACAGGTAAACCTCTGACTATCGACTCATTTGTTTACACTTTGCAGTCATTTAAATGACTGATAATTGGAGACAATCACAGTTATTAATTGTCTGAGGTTTGAGTGTAACAAAAATGGGAACAATTATAAGAATTACAGTCTGAAGGATACAATAGATTAGATAAAAACATAAATTAATTGCTTGCCTTCTGATCGGTATTGCATTCAACCATTGAAGTGATTGGAGTGAAGATCAGCCAAAACTGACTCAAATTTGAGACCGCGAGTCACTTATTTTGTAAACAATTGGCTAAAAATCAATTAGCTTGCTCCTATTATCACAATATGACAAAAATTAGAATCAAATTGAGCTCAATTTGAGTACTGTTTGACGAAATAGGTCTGTATTAGAGTGTGTTGTGTGTAATGTTTGGGCAGAAATGGGCGTCAGCTTCGCTGATATACACTCTCTGAGTCAGTCTATGACCAAACATTACCAGCACTAAGATTATGCCGCATAATGGCGTCACTTTCTATTGATCCAGAGATGTGTTGCATCAAGGATTTATTCAATAAATACAAGGATACATTATTACGCACTGTACGCATTATCAAAACAATGCCGCAAATAATGTCATCGATTGTTAACATTAGTTTGATTTAAGACTAGATGCGCACAGTCTTAGCCCCGATCCTTAACTTTTTCAAACCCATTACTCAATTCATTCAATTCATATATCTTTCAACTTCCCAACAAAATTAACGCTTTGATAAGACCTGGCTTTAGTTTACTTATCAGGGTTATTTATTGCTCAAAAAATTCTAAAAAGTATATAAATTTAGTTGTTTTGCAATAACTTTGCGATCAGAGGACCGACACTTTTCACCATTTAATGTCGAGTTTGATATGTTTTAATCGTGCAGATAATTGGAGAGATCGTGTAACATTTTTAACAACCAGTTTAATTCATTGAAGAAGAAGTCATGAAAAATATAAATATTATTGTTTCAGATTATTATCATCTGATTAAAGGTCATTAAATATAGGCTCAGAGAGTGGACCCTTATCTCTCTCCTAGGCTACATTTAATTTCTTATCGAAGACGCTTTTTATGCCCTGATCGATTAAAAAAAAATGAACATGTTTGCTCATTCTTTCTCAAGATTGTTTACCCAGAATATTTGAAAAGAAAATATAAGTGGTTTATGAAGTTATGTCAATCAAGTTTAGTATAATTAGTATTTCTTTGTTAAAAACAAACTTTTGTGATGAGACTATTGGTCGGAAACTAATTACTTATTGATTACTTAAAATCGAGGTTAGAATGTCTTAAGTGATGGGAACAACATTTTTATGTCAAACGCCTACAACCTATCAAATAATTATTTTTCAGATAAACTACAACTCAGTTAAGCCATCAATTTATTTATGAATTATAATGCTTTCAGAACCATTGTCTGGAGAGGGACATCAATAATATGCCATTTCCTGTGCGATATTACTTTAATGATATGTATGACAGACTTCCTCCCAAAACATCCGAAAAATGACAATAAAAAGTCTTTGTCAAAGTGTAGGACACAGAGACTGAGTGCTGCCCTCTTTACTCAACTTAACGTATGATTCAAGAATATGATGAACAGAATTTCAAATTCTTATTTTGAATCCCAATTACTTTAAACTGAATTCAAAGACTCAACTCATAAAGTGATTTTCACTTCAATAAAGTTGAGATGATCACAGTCATTAATTATGAACAATATCTTTACATGAAAAATCTTACACAAATGAAGCTCATTTCGTTAAAGAAGATTTCAAATTAGATTGTTTCACTCCAAATCATTGATATCTTGATAGTCGTTAAATTAAAGGGGAAAAAATATTTTTATTAATTAAAATTTTTAATCAAATTTCAAATAAGTAAATAAAGTGATAAAAAAACAAAATCATTTCATTTTATTTTTGTATTTTTGTTCGATTATCTGGCGATAAGAGTAAAGAATTTTGTTAATTGAGGAAGAGATCTGTGATTTGGAGTGAAGTGATTTAAGATCAACTGTATTCAATAAGCCTGGCAAAATATCAAATCAGTAATCACTTTAAAAGTTTAGCAGATGATTGAAACAAACTATTTAAAATTTAAATAAACTAGGCAAAGATCAAAACTTTTTTTTGGAATATGATATGTATGAACCTATTAATCTATATTAATATAAAAGAAAAAATAAATAATAGATAAAACCCTACAATTGGTCATATGTTCCATAAGCAGTCAACCAGGATGGTAAAAATCAAATCAATAATTACAAAAAATGCAAAAGAATAGTAAATTTGGTTCAAGATTATTTGAAAATTAATCCATTTTACAGAATACTGTTAAACTTGCTTTTGAATCAATTATTTTGGCAAAAATTGGAATATTTGATAATAACAACAAAAACTGAACAAAATATTAAGTGAATTCAAATGCTATTTGAACTGACCTTTCGATGGAAAAAATTAGACCTTTTCTTATTATAATGGGAATGAAAGCACCCGGAATGGTAGTCTTCATAAACGAGTACTCCTTCAACACTGGCTTTAGGCGCCCGACTGTTAACACATTCGAGAGAATTGTATTTGTATTGAAACTCTTTAGACTTGAATCTAAATGACTCTAAAGAACGCGACAACATTTAAATCATAACATCAAACGAAACATATTTTACAAACGATTTAAGTTCTGCCAAAGTTTTGGTTCGCAAACATTCGTTCAAAATTAAAAGTCAGCAAAACATCGAGTATTTATGCAATAGAAAAGTGAATTAACAAAAATAGAAATTCAATGCAATATTAAGTCAACTTTAATTATGATTAGCAGCTGTAGAGGCGTGCAATTGAATCAATTGAAACCAATTTCAGTCCATTAATTCATTGAATTAATAACTTATATCAACTTAACATTATTGAGGACAAAATATAAATGTGCCTTTTCAATTGAAATTATAAACATGCTAATTTTGAAACACATTTGGTTAAAAATTAATAAGTTTTAACAAAATACATTCTTATGTAAGGCTCACCTCATCTATAGTGTAATCTTCAGAATATTGAGAAAAAATACTTAAAGACACAGAAGAAGTGCTCTGCAAACTGTCTGTTAGAGTGGTTTCAACTAATTTGATGTTTGCATTACACGTGCAGTTAATGCAGTCATCGCTGCTTTTATTTATAGATCGATCAATAAAAGCATTTCTATAATTCTTGAAGTTCTTCTTCGCATCGCTTTTATATGAATTTTGAATAACATTTGGCGAAACACCCCTTTTAGAGACAAAATCTGTTCGATTAGTGGAGGGATGAACACAAGTGCACTTCAAGACTTGGCTAACAATTTGATGCACTCGTTTGTTTGAATTCTCTCCCTTTTCCATCCGCTGCTTATCGACTGTATTTGCATGTTTAAACCCATTTTCAACGGGTTTGTTGTTTTTATTAAAAGAACTTTTAGTTTGAATTTCACTCAATTTCGGTGAATTAAACTCAAGTTTATGATTAGTTTTATAGAATTGAGAACAATCACAGTTGCAGGTACACTTCTGCTCCGTTTTTAAGGACTGGCTCTTTCTGTTACTGAAAAGTTTCAAGTTCTTCCCATAATATTGGGGCATAATATCGAAAAATTAAATAAAAACTACATTGTTTATAACTTTCTTGTCACTTCTTTTTTCAAATAAATTTTAAGAAAACATTTACATTATCTAATTTTTATCACTCATTCAATATTTCAAATGAAAAATGCCATTTGATTCAAGTGACTGATGAGTCAACAAATCGAAAGACAAATCAAAAAACAAATCAATAGTTTATATAAGTTTTAGTTTGGAATAGATTTTGAGTTAAAATTTGTTTAAAATATTTACCCAAAACCGCAAACAGAAAGTTTGAAATGAGTTTTGAAGTTTCTTGTTGAATCAATAAAAATTTTCGCTAAAACCGTTTCTCGGAAATGGCCATATTGTAAATTCAAGTCTTTATTTTGACCTTGATTCATTTATGTCAAAATTAAATTCGTAGTTCTAATTATTTTACTTGTTTCAAATCTAAAATGATCGGAAACCCAAACCCGGTGTTTAGATTGTGTCAAACAATTGGAAAAATAAGTTTGACGAAAATGTGCTGACTTAACACTAATTCATAAATTGTGTAAAAAATGAAAAATAAATGCTAATTAAGTGAAATCAAATATGTTTCGAGTGATTCCGCAAATAATTAGCCAATTTATTTCAACAAAATGTATGTAAGCCTTAATATCTTGAATTAATTGAAATGAATACAGCTAAAATAGCATGTTCAAATGCTAAATTACCTTGTACTTTTGCTGAGTCGGCATTGCTCTTGATCAATATTTTTTCAAATAAATATCTTCAAAGTCAACAATATTAGGGATACATTGCTCAAAAGTCTCTATCCTTGTTAACAAAATGTCATTTGTGTCATTCACAATTCACAATTCAAAAAAAATGAAAATTTTGACTTTTCTTTCAAAATGGGATTTTATTAAACAAAACATATTTAATATTCGGCAATAATTCTTATAAAAATTGATTTCAATGTGTATTTAAGTCACAACTTATTGAGAAAATGATTAACTAATAATAGGATTCAAAGAATTATTTCATAAAAATTGGTTGCTTTGTGAAGAGCTGAACACATATTCATAGACACAGCGTCTAAATAAAGGAATCACTGCTCGAGAGCTGAGATGCACTTCAATGATGACTATAGGAGACGATAAAGCAATCTGTGTTTACTTTCTTAGTACTAAATATTTGCAATGGGATGGAGGAGGGATGGGATCGCAAGGAACGATCTACAGAATCGTTTCTACGTTATTCATACATCAGTTGAAGACATAAATAGCTCACGACTTGTGTTAAAAGCTGTTATATTTGTTTGAATCGGACACTCTATTAGTTGTCCTCACATTTGAACTTTAATTTAGAAAATCAAAACTAAAAATAAAAATAAAACTCTTTTTCATTTCAAAAGTTTTGCCAGAACATACTAAAGTGAAGATATATAAAGAAAATAATGAAATTGAAGAAAGACTAATTATTGAAAATTTTGAAATTGAGAAATACAATAATAGCAAAATAATACCCCCAGTTCAATTTTCAAGTTTCTCAGTAATCCAACTTCTCTTCTTTATTCAATTCAAATTTTATAGCAAGTAAAAATGAGACATTAAAAAAATTATTTTTAGTTCAGTGACTGAAAAAGTAAATTAATTCCTAATGATTTGAGAGCCGGTTCTAAAGGAAACAAAATTAAAATAAATATTAACTCAAATTCTTTTTTTCGCTTCAGTTATCAAAAATCAGATTTTTTGATGATTTTATTTCTTATTCACGAAATTTGAATCTAGATTTACATCCAGTAATTAAAACACATAAAAAGTAATTACAACAGAAAAATATCAATTTAGTAGATGGTATGGAATGACCTTCAATACAATCATGTAATATTCTCCAATTAACGTAAACGAGTCAATTAAGACTCTAATTATTCAGTTTGTGATAAAAAATAAAATTTTTAAATAAAATATTTATTTCCAAATCTTTTTTGATTTGATGTAAAAATCGTAGATTAAAAACAAATTAACCCAATCAGTAAACAGCCGACAAATGACCTAGGGCTTAGTCTTGTTTATCTGATATGGAAGTGTCAACTACAAACAAGCTAAACTAGAAGTAATTGCATTTTTTACGCTGCACTTTGCAAACAATTTTTTTGTAAATTCTAGTTTAATCAATAAACTCAAATCAAAGACTAACTAACAACTGTCTAGGGAAAAATGCTTTTAAGATCTTTAGAACTTTTATGTAATACATCCATTATAAATTAATCTATTGACTATATATAATATGAATATATCTTTTGAAAATTCAATTCAAAACTAATTTAATTTCTAATAAAAGACTTTTCAAAGTCTTAATTAAGTAAAACAGCAGTTTTCTAATTATTCTTTCATTTTAAACACAAATAACTTTTCCTCAAACAATCATTTATTCAAAGTTTGCTCGATTTGACATAACTCTGAAATGTCTATAAAAAGATCAAATCACTCAAAAAATAAAATAAAGTCAACAAAAAAATGTTTGTTCAAAAGATTCCCAATTTTGAACAGTTGACAAAACACATGTCAAACACAAAATATATATAAAACCTCTGTTTAAGAAAATAAAATATTTGGAAAAAATCATACCTTTTTGTGATTGTGATGTTTGGAATTGGAAATGATTAGTCGATTATTTTCGTATAGTTTATGAGTTTGTATGAGCACTTCATTTACACTATTCAGTCGTTGAATTCTATTCATAACTATTCACAAGAATGTGAGACAAATCTTCTTTTGAAAAAAGTTTAGACTTTGTTGAAAAGTTTAAACTAATTTTCTTTAAACTTAATTGAGTTATGAAATGAAAGGTTTGTGAGTCTAAGCGATGAAAGTCTTGATGCGTGTCATTGTTGTCATTGTTATGTTCGTTGGTTTCCTCTTTTACTTATCGTTTAACTCGTTTTCAGTAAAGTCTGTGCGAAAAAAGTCGGCTGTCCTGGAGGGCCGTTCACCTCTTGATGTGTCTGAAGCATAAAATAATAGTAATTTAAAGATTCCTCTCAAATCCAAATATATAGCTCTAGTGCTGACCAGGACATAGGCGAGGCTTCGTCTCATTGGAACATGTGGTGGCAATCTATGCTCCACTACATCATAAACAGGAGATCCCCATCTGATGCGATACAGTTGTCAAACAGACATTTGTATTCAACCAAAGAGAAAGGAAACGTTTGAATCACTGAAACGTCTGGAAAATAAGTTTCACACAGTTTTTCTCAAACGAAAACAAACCCGAATTCTTTGAGTTTTCACAAAACGTCAAATAAACTCAAAACATTCAAAAAATTGGTTTTAAAACTTAAAAATTAATTTGTATATTCAAATGGAAATTTCATTTTAAGTTTATGTTGAAGACTTTGTTTAAAATAAAATGGGCTTGTTTAAACATTATCCATATGATGTGTCATATGATGTGTGCAAAGTATGTCTCAACTTTTCTAACAAAACAGTTTTTAGTTTCCAAATCACTGCCGAGTTTTGACCGCAGGAATGACTGGACTTATCATTTGACACACGTATGAGAAAAGAGCTTTGGAGCGGAACTCACAACGAGTTTCAAAAGAAAGACTCAGACATTCGAGTTGTGCCAACTTTTATTATTAATCAAAAATCAAAAATCTTAATTAATTAGCATTTCATGATTTAATAGTTTATTCTCTTTAATTAAGTTGTTAGTTTTGTGAACTAATTAACGATTTTTTGAAGTTCAAGTTTATTCAAAACATATTTCATAAACAAAAACGTTTTCATTTTTATGTATGTTTTTGTTGCTTCGAACGATTTGAAACCTGAAGTCAATGTCACAAAACTTTTATTCTTTAAACTCATTGGAAACCATTGAGAGAACTGAAGTGTTGAGTCAGACAAAAATGTCTCATTTGTCTTGCAATCAACTTCATTTGATTGATCAAGCGTATAAGTCAAAAATAAGTCGACTCTCATCAAGAAGAATAGAAGACAAAAAACTACTATTGAATCAATTTTATTAATAAATTCGTCAAATTATTCGAAAATTGAAGCTAGACACAAACTCTAATTACTCAAAATGACAATCACAAATATTTAGGTAGTTGATAGTTTTTGAATAAATATTTGAACTTGCTAAATACAGAAATCTGTAGAATATTATAATTCTGAAAAAACGGATACATATTATAATAATTAACAAAAAACACATTTATTAATCAAAAGAATTATTCGAAAGAAGGACAACAATAATATGAGTGAAAAATTAATTAGAATCACCCAGAATAAATTAAGTCAAAACAAACAATGGCTTTGAAACTAAATTAATAGTTTATGTTTGCAATCATCACATTTTTATGAATATAAGTTTCTCCATTCAGTTATGACTCTGAAATTAAAATCAAGTATCTTTTAATTTAAAATCAATTATGCAAGAGCAAACCTCTGTTGTCCGAAAATCATCTTGCCCCAATGGGTCAGTTTATCATTAGAAGCAAAAGCGATGGGACCAGAGATGACTCTCCCAATAACGCTATCGAATTTGAGTTTTCCCTTAACACAGACCGACATAACAACAGATATATCGTCAATAAATCCGTGCGGAGCTGCAAATCAACCCCGGATTAGTTTTGACTACTTTGCCATAAAACAAGTACTCCATTTATCTAAGAATTTTTAGTATAAATTTGTAAACTGTCATAGTTAAGTGATATAATCAATTGCCTAATATTAGTTAAACTAGCTACAAGTACTAACTATTATGCTTTTAAATTGAAGTTCTGATAAATTTCAATAAATCCACTGAATTGATATTTCTTACAAATTATCGCCACTTGTTTTATTTGATATTCATTTAAATTACCGACAAAAGTGAAGGTCTGGTTAAAAACTGGGTCGCAATCAGTTTCTGCCAAAACTGTGTTAGTTCTGATTGATTTGATTTTATGAGAGGCGCACATAAGAGTCACCTTCACATACGTCTCCAGTTTGGCTAATCTCAGAATAATTTCATTAAAAGCATTCAAATATAATTAAATATCAATACAACTGTTGGTTCCTTTGAGTAGATTTTTGAAGAGAGAAAATTTGCGAACAAGAAGTCGTCTGCACCGCAATATTCCGACCGTCAGTTTATCGGTTGCCGATGTATAACTTAAGGAAACTAGTAATTGTGGACCATTCGGCTTGAAATCCAACTATTTCAATTAAATAATCAAGTCCATAAAAGAATTAATCAATTGGAAAATCAATTCTTACAGAAGGTTTGCACTTGAAGGGCAAATTATGCTTCTTTGACTCTCCTGGTTTCGTTAGACATGTTAGAGGCAGCACAATATGGCCGATTGCATCAAACCTTCCCTGTCTTTCATAGTCAAAGAGGGAGAGCCGAAGCACTAAATTTTTCAAAGCTTCAAACCTTTCGACGTCGAAAATGAAATCCTCGTGAAAGTGAGGGTTTAAAGTGTTCTTAGCTTTTCTGGAACTTTGAACTGAAATGGTATCTTTTGAGTTAAAACTATTTCGAGTGTTGCTATCGCATTGTTTCGGAATCAAATTGACTTTAATTACTGTGTCGTAGGTCTTCTTCCGTCCCCTTTGAGGCAAATCATTCGCTTTATCCAAATGTAAGTTAAGCCTAATTTGAAAATTACAGCAAAAATATTTGTCATTTGAGTTATTCTTTTGGAAAATGACTGAATTTCAAACCTCTTTTTCTTTTGGTCGTAATTGGTTGAGAACAACAAACACCCGAAATTCAATTCTTCCTTTTCTATGGTGATATCAACTTCTGAACCTTGAGAAGAACTGACTCCTTCTTCTGTTATGACATGGCTTTCATTTTGTGCTAATAGTATTAATGTCTTAATAATCAAATTTTATTTCAATTCCAACGAAATATAAGTTACTTTTAATGGATTCCTTATATAGTGAGAGCCTTATACTCGAAGAAGAATTAGTTCTCTCCAAAAGTTGTTTGCTTGAAATTGAGGATATCTTTTCTGGCCATTCATGACTCTTACCAATTAAATTTCGTGAAATATCTGAATGTCTTCTTTTCTTAATCAAAGTCATGGGATCGTCCTCTTCAGCGATAGTGGACGCAGAAGTCACTGAATCTCTTTTAAGACTTCTCAAACTGGGAGTCAATGAGTGTACTGTAGAACAATTCAAAAGGGTTTGGGTTTAACCGATTAAAGTCAAGTCAAAATTATATTAGATTAAGAATAAATTAAAGAAAATAACCAATTGTAAAAGCATGGTCATCTGACAACTAAATTATTGTAAAATCCAAATTACCAAGTTTAAAAATCATATTTTTTCATGTATTTTAATTTTAAGCATTTTAATTGACGTATATTTAAAAATTTTGTTTATTAGGATTAGTGACTACTAATTAGCAATACAATTTTAATTTAATTAATTACTAAGCTTAGAACATTTTCATTTGCAGCCAATAAAACACTAAAGAATATCTTTCTCATTTTAGCAATTCTAGTAACCAAAATATAAAAAGGAATTTTGAAATCTTTGGAATCGACACATGAATACAGAAATTCATTTTGAAAATCAGCATTTTTGGGATTCTTTCAACTTTTTTATCGTTAGAAAAATTCAATATAATTGAGTGCTTTGTTTTTTAGAATAAACTATTATAATTAATAAATTGTCTATTGAACAATTGATTGGCACCTGATTGTGTGGAAAAACTTCTTTGTGGAACCCAAAAGCGCAGGATCTCTGGATCTTCCTCTTCATCTTCTTCTTTGAGTTGATTTTGGTCAGACTTCTTGCAAAGACAGTCCCAAACCCTGCAATTCCATAAAGTTGTATATAAATTGTTGCATAAATTATGGAAATAATTGGGACACATATTCAATGAAGGGTAACAGTGTAGCCGTTGGCGCACATCCCTAATATTTCAATTCTGGGATTTATAAATCAGAATATCGAATAAATTGAAGGCAACGGATAGCTTAATATTCACACAGAGAAGTGCTAATCAAGGATTTGTTAGAACCCGCAGTAATGTGGGCGTCAATCAGTTAACGTATGGCATATCGTCTATGATATTGAGCTTTTGACTGGTGCTTGTAGTGATGGTTGTACCCGTAATGCTCTTCTCATTATTGTTAGACTAATGCCAGGTATATATTGTGTTTAAAGCAAATGAGACCAGCTTTTAGCCAATATTAAGTTGAAACAGATGGCAAGAGAGGTGGCGGAACACCATATATATTGACTGTATGAACAGGTGCTACATTCAATAGCCTTTAATTGTTCTGTTCTTTTGTTCAACATTTCAGAATTAATTGTGTTCTCCTCCCAAGTGGTTTACTTTGTCTGTAGAATTATTAGCGAATAAAACCAAATCAATTGATTGCATTAAATTTTACTCATTACCAGGATTACTCTTATCAAAAATCAATTTATTTCTAACCATTTGTAAGCTTTAAATGAAATGTGTGTTTTGTGAGATTAATAGTATTTGTGGCAAACAAACAAATTTGTCTTTTGCAAAATGTATGCCCTTGCTCATTAATTTCTTTTTAGTGATTCAAATGGAAAATTACTAATAAACAGCAAAATTAATGACAACTCAACTTTACTATCAGATTCTTAATGCCATTCTAGAAACAATTGCAGATTTGAATAACAAGACAAGTTTACAATCATGTCATAAGTGAACTAAAATGCACATAGCAGTTTGTCAATAATTTTAAAATGACAAGGTTCTTTGGCATTATTTTGATAACAAATGGTTGAAATGTAGGGTAAAATAAATTTTAAAAAATAGAACATATAGAATCTATATGTTAGATTATTATGCTGGTTCATTGTATACCTTATCCAATTAAGTATAGTTTTGTGCAAAACAAATATTAATAAGTATGATTACATAATAAAGTGAACTCAAAATTTGATTTATGTTCGCAATAATGGCTGATAACAAGCAATAAATGTATGTTTAATCCGGATCTGTGACGACACAAATGGACTACTTGTGTCACACAATTGATCCGCACTTTTGCTAATTTTAAAGCAATAAGATCACATGCATTGTTGCCATTTAAAGGAACAAGTTTCTATTGATATCTGCCTTTGTTTTTGTCTGATCACAACACCTCATCTGAATTTATAGCATTTGTTTTTTTGTTTTGTTTTTGAGCTTGCTAGTTCATTTGGAAAAAAGAGACTCAACTGAATTAAAACTGACTGCAACTGTCGTAGTACTGGGACTGACGTCAAGACTTTGTTATTCAAACAGATAATTTATGTTCAACTAAAATCAATGTGATAAATGAATTATTTGTAAGTGAGCTAGCACACCTGCTTACAAACAAATACTTTTGCACTTATAACTAAACACAGGAATTATTTGAAATAAGAATACTTTTAGTATGTTTTTCATCGAATCGATGGATTGAAAACTTCAATCAGAGATAATGAGTGAAGAATCAAAAAATTTGAATAATAATCGCATTAATGATTCGATTTCTAAGAAGAAATTAGAAGAAAATTCTGACTTTTTTAAAAAGCTGCAAAAATCGCCGGAAATATCGATTCCTATTGTGTTAATTAGTGTTTGTGTCATAACTTTGGTTATAGTTTATGTCTGGCGTTCTCTTCGAATTCGGCGGCAAAAGAGGTTACAATTGTTGGCGTTGACATCGAAACCCTCGACATCTCAACTGTACGCAGGGGTAAAGGCCACACAAACAATAGAGTTCGTTGTGCCGACCATCACTTTGAAGACTACCGAACCCTCATTTTCGTTGACAGAAGAGTCTGACTCTGATTTGACTCAATTCGGTTACAGTTCTGATTACAGTAATAGAAGTCGAAAAAGGAATTCTAGAATTCAGATCAATGAAAGCGAAATCAGTAAAAGTCTATACGAGGAGCCGCTCCCAAAACCTGACCAGAGAAGAGAAATCAATTTTGTTCTTCACTATAGTTTTATGAGACAACAGCTTCTTGTCGTAAGTGATTGACAATCATTTTTCGTTAAAAATATTTAATTAAATAATTATTTTCTGACATAATTTAATTCTTAAAAGAATATTAATTTTAATGACTGTTCAAACAGTCTTAATAGTATGAGCCCTCTCCCACTCAAATTTTAAGGGCAAAATACAACTTCATAAGCAGTTTGAGGGTTACCATGGCATGTGAATGTGCTGGTTGCGTCGTCGAATGCCCAACTATAAGCGTCACGACACATTCCCTTGAAATATGCAGGGTAATTGTGTGGAAATTTGGCTGGTACACACTTATTGCGATCATTCATAGAACCGGAACAGCAATAAGCTTCTGTTCTCCATTTAGTGCAGGCGCTCTGACAGGCAACTGTATGTCCACCCGATTTGATTGCCAACTCTGCCGGACATTTAGCGTTCACATCAGCGCTACAGTCGATGGGATTGCAGTCATAGTGACCATTTGAGGCTTTTTTGAATGTTCCTGCCACTGGATTGATCCTCATGGGCAAATTAAAGCCATCCACTTGACTTATGTCATAGAAATCTTGATTTCCCCAACCATTCAGCTTAATTTCTGCCAGAGTAGTCGGTGGTTGAGCCCATCCCTGACATTTGATTTTATTTCCTGTGAAGAAAATTAATCAAGCTGATAATGTATAATTCATTCCAAATAATGATATTGTTTTCTGACCACAATCTCCAGTCTCGCAGTGACCGTTAGCCCCACAATTAGTTCGACCCCATATTCTGCCGGCCCAGTCATGTTGTACTTGAAAAGCATGTGTTTGTTTGGATCTTAATTCGAATCCACCGCCTTCTGGATGTGGAAAGCCTGGATTGCCCGACAATCCGGGCCATACTGTGAATTGACAATTGTTTCGAATTCGGATTTCATTTCCAAAGACAATTTTGAGAACAAAAATGGAAACAATAATAAATTTCATTTCAATTATACAAAGATATGATTATTCGGATTGACTTCTATGATACTTTTGCTGCAAATTAAATATATTCTGCCTATTTATACGCCCAAAACAGTCAAAGGAAGGAAACCGATTTTACCATTTGTGCCAATGGCACTGTGCCATCATATCATTTAAAGCCATTATTTTCCATTAAAGTACATTCAAGTTTATCATACAAAAAACCAAATGTCTTTTTCCTAACATTATCTAGATTATAAGCATCATTTTTAGGAATATTTTTATATCTCTGATGTTGCAATCGTAAACTCTCAGGAAACTTGATCAATTAGGCCTTATATAATTTTTATTAACAGACTCTATTGTCAGCACGAAATTTGCCACAAAAGCGAAATAATTTGAATCCGTCGGCAAAAGTGGTTTTATTGCCCGAAAAGAATACAAAATTTGTTACAAAAGTTCAGAAAAATACCTCAAATCCAATCTTCAACGAACTGTTCATATTTCAAGCTTTAAGGGACACTTTAGACGAGCGTATACTCAAAATAACAGTTTATAACTGCGACTCATTCTCGAGAAAGTCTGTCGTCGGAAGAACTTTGTTCCCATTGCGAACTGCAGATATCACCAGTCAGATCACCAAAGATGTTATGACTGACGATATCAGTTGTCTATTGAGAAGTGTAAGCAATTAATATCAGATTATTTTTATACTAATACATTTTAGACAATATATACAATTTGATTTTTTGATTTCCAGAGTCAACCCTCAGGTGAACTATTGATTTCTCTCAATTATGACACAACTTCTTCGACTTTAACTTTGGGGGCGCTTACAGTCAGAAATATATTCGACAGAGAAGTTCAACAAAGTATTGATAAAAATGAAAATCGATGTCAGTTTTTATTTTTATTTATTATTATTTTTTAATATCAATAGTTTATATGAAAGTTGTTTTGTTTGTCAAACGAAAGCGAATCCGAAGTCGAAAGAGTACTTTTCGAAAAGTCGAATCAGAAATCAATTTTGACGATACTTTTCACGTGAATGTTGACAGGAATGCCTTTTGTGATGTGAGAGACAAACGGCTTACTATCTCTTAATTTTTATTAATTATTTTTCTAACGTTAGCTGACAATTAGTGTCTCAATATATGGAAAGTCGACGGCTTTCACCAATAAGCACCTTTTAGGCCGAACGCATGTCGGCCAGTCTTGTCCTTCAGCACAAGGAAGACAGCACTGGGCGGAGATGCTGAACGGTTTGGACAGAACTGTCAGTCAATGGCATATATTTTCCTGAATAGTAAGGCCATAAAATATGCATTGTTTTGAAAGGTTTATTCAAAGAT